>JAHLJT010002406.1:10687437-10718697 GCA_031308135.1 Acheta domesticus
TTTTTTTGTTTTTTTTTTGGAATTGTCTGTTCCATTTGCTCCGAGCTGCTATTAATAAATTCAATCATCCATTCTGCAACAGAAATAATTAACTGTAATTATTTAGAGCATTTGAAAAAAGTCGTTCACATACGTAATTGAAAGTGAACGTAAATATACGTAAAATCTCTTTAGTTTTACTGGCGCTCTTGAATAACCTGTTTCTACCTTCAGAAAAAAAAATCGAAGGCTTTAATGTAGATTAAAGTCCATGGATTCTTTTTCTGAAGATAGGAACAGAATATGTAATGTACTTCTAAACACATGTAAATGTACATCTAAATGTACGTGTACAAAATGTGCATGTACATTACATGCACAAGTACATTACTTAAATGCACATTAAAGTCCATGTATTTTTTTCTCATGGTAGAAACAGGTTATTAAAAAATTCCAGTAAAACTAATACTTTACCTAACTTTTGCCTCAAATTTTTAAGAAGGAATACAAAATGAAAGGAGGCGAGGTGAATGAAGGCGAGAATGAAAGATAAACGCAAGGGCATAGGCGAGGACGCGCGCATGTACAGGATCGAAATCTTAAATATATTTCCTATTTTTGGGTGGATATTAATGATCACAATTACTCATACATTAATTTCGATTGTTTTGCAAGCAACAGTTACTTATCCACCAAGGGCGTAATAAGGGTTCTAGTGATCGAGCGCGACGAAACGCCCTCCGTCCAAGGACCAATTTGTGGCCGCTCGATCATTAGAACCAGTTGACGCCCGAGGTACATACAATACTTTATTTTTACCTAATTTTAAGTATTCGGAGTTAATTATTTACAAATTATCTAGATGTTAACTTGACTCGATTTGTCTTTTCGTATTTTCCTCCCATGATTCCCTTTCATAATCCCCTCCGTAAGAGAACCTGTAGCATTCAACTGCTTTTATATTTCCCTCGTCACCACGATTCTCTCAATAATGGTAAGTTCTGCAGTGTCTATCGAGCTCCGTAACCAAGGCAATAAAAACCAATAACTTATGAGTAGAAAGTAAACATTATTTTTTTCAATACGTGTTCTCGTTCTTTTAGAAGAATATTCACTGACAAACAATCTAGATATTGGTTCTCATTATAATATATTAATTAATTTATTTAATTAAACAATTAATTTAGAGGAACTAGTTATAAAGTATGAAAGATAAGTACTGAAAAATAGCAGAGGCACTTAAAAAAATTTGTCACCCCAAAGAGTTGACACATGTTTCTTTGTGCATGACGAGGCGCTGAATCCGAATCTGAAGGCAGAATTGCGCAGTTCTTTTTAAATCGCGAAAAAAACACCGTGAAATCGTAGAGATTTTTTTCGGGGTCTTTTATCAGACCCAAAGACTTGACACTTGTTTTCTCTATGTATGTCGACGCGCTAAAACCGAAGGTGAAGCCAGAATTGCGCCATCCGGTGTTTTTTGCGATTTACAAAGAACTGAAGGCGCGATTCTGGCTTCAGATTCTGATTCAGCACGTTGACATACATAGAGAAATATGTGTCAAATCTTTGGGTCTGACAACTTTTGTATTTTGTGCACCTATGTAGTTAAGGTATGTTTGGTTAGGAAAATAAAAAGGGATATAATAAATATTATTTAAATATCAAACAAAACAGAAATTGAGGCTGTAAAAGAACTGTACAATTACTCTGAATGGAATGGTATTCTGATCTGAAGTATTTTGATGAAAATGTTATTTAACACACGTTAGCACGCAGTTAAAAATGAGTTTGCATGTGATAATGTGTTGGATGCTTTATTAGGTCTAAAAAGAGTTTTACATTGCCCAGGTTTTTAGTTCTGTGTGTATGTCAGTCATATCAAGACACGGAAACATACAAAAACCGAGTTCTCGAGAGCTTGTCAAATGGACATTTCTGAAAGTTTCAATGCAATGTACCGTCATTATAAAGTATTTCGATTTATGTATCTACTTGTATGCAAATCATCACTTCATTTCAGTATGAAAATGTAAAGAGACATTTCATATTCTCTTATCTACAAAGTTACAAAGGTTGTGGCTGGAGCTCGAACAAAAACCTTGTCCTCTTCGGCACAAGGTAAGCTCTGTAATTTTTCCATTTATGTTCAAAGTTCTACTAATTGTCTTTTATTTTATGACAGAGTGATTGCGGCAAACAAAAACAGAAAATCCTAGTCATTTTCTGTTCACCAAAAGAGTAATGTTCTGTAATTATTTTGTGTAATGAGTAACATATATCTACGAAGTCTATGACTGAAGCGTAGACGTTAATTTTCCTCCGAAAACAATTCCTGGAAATGATATCCATCTGTTCAAATAATTATTGAAACATCACTCTTTGTGAGGGAAAGGGGAAAATGACTGCATTTTCTGTTTTTATTTAGCCCATTGTCTACACCATAAAAGATCAAATGCAAACACTTTAGGATGCAGATGTACTATTTAAAATATTTAATTTTACATAATAAGAACATTTGCGAAATCAATTTCCAAAACGTATGTCAATAGTGGAAAATTTTTGATCGATAAACTCAATGTGAAACAACTCTCTCGTGATATTTACTAACGTAATAAAATAAATATTTTTGTTACTCTTAATGTTCTTCCAATTAGATGTAGTACTTCGTTAAAACACGAGTAAATTTATTCTGCGAATTAAACCAACAGTCTCTGGCAGCAGTGATGGTCGAGCTGATAAAACTTGAGAGAATTCTATAAGCACCGCGATAGTTTTGCATAAAGAAGCGTAACACTGGCGTGCGCATATTACTGTATCCTACAATTGTATACAATATTTGAATATGAGGAAACACATTCCTGAAACATGACTTGTTAGACATTTAAATTCATTATTCCTATATTGTCATTTATGTCTCTATTCCTTTACGACGGAAATTCACAAAATTTCCGCCGAAACTATGAACAAAGTTCTTATTTAATACAGAAAACATTGCCTCTTTGTTCGGAATGAAATAATACCTTCAGATTAATTTTTAAAGCAAATATGGACAAATGTATTGCTGATGATAAACATTCTCGTTTTATCTGTTTGTATTAGTAGATAACATTTTATTAATTTAAATAAAATATTTTCCAAAATATCGTTACCGAAAAGTTTTTTCAGATGTGTATATTTATAGTTGATAAAGGAATGAGAGGGAGGGGAGAGGGAGGGGAGGGAGAGAGAGGGAGGGAGGGGAGAGAGACACACACATACTACAAAATTCTAAAAATATATATGAGTCACACTTTGTAAATGTGCTTCGGAGAGACATTAAATCAACAGTTGTGGGCTTGTGCAACTTGTGCAACCGAGCTCCAGAAAAAGAACAACTGTACAGGGAGCGCCGCCCGTCCCTTTAACCCACTCGGTCGCGACTCATTACATTTCGCGCGCTCGGAGCCCGGGCTTACAGCGCGTGTTCACACGAATTCACTGGCAAATTGTGGTCGCCGCAGGCAGGACGCTGTCAGCCCCGCTGCCCTCATAGCCTTTCCCATCAGCGTTGCTAACCCTGGCTGGCATCAGCAATAACTTCTCTAATGCACTAGATGCCGTTCGGCAACTTCTTTCCTAATGTAGTAGATGTCGTCTCCTCACAGATATTTCGCAACATTACTCCAATCGCTTAGATTTTCATTTCCAATGCCACAACCACCTAACCACCACCACCAGCAGAAACAACGATTGATTATTTAGCGTCTGAGAGCGCGGTGTTACCACTGTGATAATTAGTCCCGCAGATGCAGCGTGTATTATATCTCGGGAGGTGGTGGTGATTACTGATACCGAGAGAGATGGCTGAGGGCATCAACTGTTGTCCTGCAGTCCCTCTGACCGGGAGATCCTAGGTTCGAGTGCCCACGGTGGCACGATTTTCGACACTAGCTTGTCAGCTAGGTCGAATTCAGTCGCTGTCTGGAGGAGAATTCTAGCGACCGGCTGCTCTGATCGGTAGTTTTCCGTGGTTTCTCCGATCAACACCAGGCGAATGCCGGAGCAGTACCCTAAGAAACGGGCCACGGACCGCGCGCGATCTTTCCATCTCCTTCCTTGTCTTATCCTCTCCCCTTACACACACACACACTAACATGCGCTACCCTACCACATGTGCTAGGAGACCGGTCGAGAGATTAGAGTTTGTCCCGATTAGGACGGTGCCTCGCTGGCAGGAGATACCAGGTTGGGGAAAATCCCACTAGCCGACTGTAGCTCGGCGCCGGATCTCGCTACCCAGCGTTGGGAAGATCATAGCCAACTCTTGATGAAAAATACACTACACTTACGCGAATAATTACCGCTCGTAGTTGATGCGCCCGAAATCACTAACATTCAGTCAACTGTCCTGATGGAACATGAGATACGGGATTGATTTACTCATGGTTTTCCCCTCCAAATAGCTTTCCTAGCGGTTAACGACCCAGCAACGACAAAGATTCCGATTGCCGACTCATACTCGGGTTAGATACGTCACTTGACATAAGCCACGACGGCCTTCGGTGCCAATGCCGTTCGTTAAATGCAATCGGCCACTGAGCCGAACTGAATTGAATTGTATTACTGTTGTATTACAGAATAAACTGTGTTTTGTTTGTTCGACCACCTGGTTTATTTGAAAACACAACAGTAACCATAACTGTTATGGATACATAAAGTAATTGAAAGTTGATGCGGGAGACCGGTCGGGAGCTTAGAGCTTGTCCCGGCTGGAGCGGTGCTCCGCTCGTGAAGATACCGGGTTGTGGGAAAAACCCCGTTAGTCGACGGTAGGTTGGCGCCATATGTCGCCATCCAGCAGGAAAAAATCACCACCACCTGCCAATGAAAAACAAGCCCTACGTTTACGGGACTAATGACCTCGTTAGTTGACGCGCCCGGAATCACGAACAATTAATCAAAGTTGGCGCGCGCGCGCAGCTGGGTGCCACGCGCTGTTGAGGCTGGATACTCGTGGATAGGTGAGACATCCGGAAAATGGTATGTCATGATACAATTTTTATACATAGTAGTCAACATTGTATAATAGGCTAGTAGGTATTAGATGAGTAAAGAATTTTTTGTACTTAATGTTTTTAAAAAAATCCGTTTGTTTGTCGCCCTGACGGAGGCTTAATAAAAGATAAAACGTTGACAGTTTGAATCAACGTTTCACTGACCTACAGTCAAGAATAAGTACATACTGTAAATCAACAGAGGTCAAGAAATCAAGCACGTGTTCATTCCATTTGGAGTTTCGTGAATTCTCTTGGCGATGACGAAAGGGCTTTGATTATTGTACATCTTATGATTATATGGGACGAAGCATTGTTATCGGTGCTAGATGGAACTCTGAATTGTATCAAGAACGCAACGAACATCTTTTAATTGTATATTTCTGTATATTTTTTCTGGACATGCCAATAACCACTATCATCATACTCTCTATTGCTATTTCATTCTCTCTTCCATGTAACCACTGCCTTCAATCACATCGACCCCATTCCGGCAGCCGCTGCTGCTCCCGGCTTTGCCTCCTGCTCCCGCGCGTGTTATCTCGCCGTCTGTTTGCGTCGCCGGGCAAGGGGTGAGTGAGGCGCGGGGGAGAGGGGGTGGAAAGTGTGGAGGGAGGTCTGACACAGAGGCGCTTGAGTAAATCCTCGCGCCGCCGTCAGCTGTTGAGCGGCGTACAACAATTCAACGCGTGTTCCGTTCTCAGCGCTCCCAGCGCGAGCAGCCACAATCGTCCCCGCCTCCGCCGCCGCCGCTGCCGCCGCCGCCACCACCGCCACCGCCGCCCGCCACCGCCATCGGCACCGTCGCCTCCTCCTCCTTCTCCGCCGCCACCGTCACCGCCCCCGCCACGGTTGCCTCCTCCGCCCCCGCCCCCGCCACCAGCACCGCCATCGCCACCGTCGCAGCCTCCTCCTTTTCCGTCCCCGCCCCCACCACCACCACCGCCACCGCAACCGTCGCCTCCTCCTCCGCCCCCACCCCCGCCACCAGCACCGCCATCGTCACCGTCGCCTCCTCCTCCTTTTCCGCCCCCGCCACCACCACAGACACCGCCACCGTCGCCTCCTCCTCCGCCCCCGCCCCCGCCACCGTCGCCTCCTCCTCCTCATTTTCCGCCCCCGCCACCACCACCCTCACCATCGCCTTCTCCTCTTCCTCCTCCGCCACCGTTGCCGCCACCGTCGCCGCCAACATCTCCGCCGCCACCGTCGCCGCCGCCGCCACCACCGCCACCGCCACCGCCGCCACCACCGCCACCGCCACCGCCACCGCCACCGCCGCTGCCACCACCACCACCATCTCCTTCGTCGCCGCCGAAGACGAGCGTCGAGCGGAGGGGCATAAAAGTGGCGCGCAGAGGTGTGGTGGGGACGAGGGAGTCGTTATGAAAAGAACCTCCTGTGGCGCCCGAAATGTGCTGATGGACTCACAAGAAGTGATTCGTTCTCAACAAGAAACCAATAATGGCCTGGCTTTTTCTCCTGTACACGTCTAATGGAATGAAAGCTGTCAAACGGTTTTTCGCGTCTGGTGTTCGGAATGCCTCAGATTGACGTCAGGAATATTTACACATACAGCAGATGAGTTATCAAACTTTTGCGTATTCTTTATTCAAGAATATCGACTGGATGGTTCGGCGATATCTTGTTTCTTAGTTCTTTCAATGATCCAATTATAGTAAGGGGCATGCATGTTGTATTAGCAAACACGGTATACATAAAATATTGCAGTTATTAATGCCCTAAGAGCATTACTAGTAATTCTGTAAACAGTAGACGTTCGGGCCGAAGACAATTGAAGATCTTCCCTTCATTTCGTAAATTTAGGTATTACCTATGAATGGAACAACGTGTTTGATTGATTGCGTACCAAAGTTAGAGACGAACGAAAAGCCGAACAGTAAAGTTAAAGCACGACCTCCCTTTGCTCGGTCAAGATTCTTGCGAAACCTCTTGCGAAGTCTTATTGTAAAACTTGTGCAGCGTGGAATTCAGATAAGCGACGTAGAGAAGAAAATGCCAGCGTGACTCTTCCCATTGAGCTCTAATTGAAGTGTTAATTTCTTTTCTAATCTGCAATTAATTTTGAAAGGCTACACTAAAGTGATCATGAAATGACAAGAGCATCGTACCATTAATGTAAGCAGGATTGATTGTTCATGATTCCGGGCGCGTCAACTAAGAAGTCACTAGTCCCGTAAGTGTAGTGGGTTTTTCCTCGGGAGGAGGCGGTGATCTTTTCCTTTGCTGGATGATGAGATGCGGTGCCTACCTACCGTTGAATAGCGGGGTTGTCCTCACAACCAGGTATTTCCCACCAGCGGGGCACCGCCCCAGCTGGGACTAGCTCTAAGCTCCCGAATGGTCTCCCATCATGAGTGGTAATGTAGTGCACGTTAATGTCAGTGTGTGTGTGTGTGTAAGAGGAGAATATATGACAAGGATGACAAGGAAGGGGAAGGAAAGATCATGGCGGTCCGTGGCCCGTTTGGTAGGTTACTGCTCCGGCATTCACCTGGTGTTGATCGGAGGAACCACGGAAAACTACCGATCAGAGCAGCCAGCCGCTAGAATTCTTCTCCAGACAGCGACTGAATTCGATCTAGCTGACTAGCTAGTGTCGCAAATCCTGCCGCCACCAAGACTCGAACCTAGAACCTCCCGATCAGAGGGACTGCAGTGACATCCGTTGATAAACTGAGCTATTTCTCTCGATAATGAAAGCAGGAAAATGTGACAAATTTATGAAACGATTTTGAAAGAACGCCATATGCATCGAGGACGAGAAGTGATTCCGGCATCCAGGTTCAGCTTGAAGAGCGGGACGTTGCGGAAGACGCAACCGTGGGGGCGGTAACGACGCGGGAAATCGGGAGGCGGCGGCAACGGGAAAAGCGATCCCGCGGTCGCGTCATTACGAGCGACGCGCGGCGCGGCGCGCGACAAAGACGATTACGGCGTGGGCGGGGCGGCACGGGGAGGGGCGGCGGCGGTGGCGGCGGCACACGGCGCGAGGCGCGTAATTAAAGAAATGTTTGGGCGCAAAAGCGCTGCGGCGGCGTCGGATTTCCGCGTTCTCGGGGAAATTCCGTTCTCTCCCCACTCCCCGCTCTTCAGCGAGCTCCGCCCGCACGAGGTACTCGCCCGTAACCATCGTCGCCCCCGCTTTCGCCGCCGCCCACGTCGCTATACCCACCGTCACTCTGGCCGCCGTCCTCGGCCGTCGCTGCCGCCCTCTCGCCACTGCCCTCTCGCCACCCCCTCTCGCGCCCCCTCTCGCCGCCCCCTCTCTCCGCCCCCTCTCGCCACCCTTCCGCGCTGGCCCCTCTCGCCGCCCCCTCTCGCCGCCACCCTTCGCCGCCCCCTCTCGCCACCCCCCTGTCGCCGCCCCCCTCTCGCCGCCCCCCTCTCGCCGCCCCCCTCTCGCCGCCCCCCTCTCGCCGCCCCCCTCTCGCCGCCCCCACTCGTCGCCCCCCTCTTGCCGCTCCCTCACGCCACCCCCCTCTCGCCGCCCTCTCTCGCCGCCCCCTCTCACCACTGCCCTCTCGCTGACCCCTCTCGCCGCCACCCTTCGCCGCCCCCTCTCGCCGCCCCCCTCTCGTCGCCCCCCCTCTCCCCGCCATCTTTTCGCCGCCCCCTCTCGCCGACTCCTCACCGCCACCCTTGCCGCCGCCCACGTCGTTGCCGCCTTCGCCGCCGCCCTCGCCGTCGCGCACGCCGCCGCCCTCGGCGCCGCCCGCGCCTTCACCCTCGTAGCCCCCGCCGCCGCCAACGTCCGCCCTGTCCGTCGCCCTCGCCACCCCATCGCTGCTCCGCCCCGTCCCCCCTTCCCCATCGTTACCTCCAAGGCCTCCGCCGCTGCCACTCTCCGCCACCACCAACATCACCACCGCCGCCACCTGCCCACGCCTCCGTCCCCAGCGCCGCAAGCAGCGCCGAGCGCTGCCTTTGCGACCAGCGCGCCCGCGGTTCCTTTGCGGCGGCGACAGCTGCCCGACGCGACGCGGGGCTGCCCGCGCCCTCCCGCGCTGCGGTCACTGCCCCCTCCCCTCCCCCCCGCAGCCATTTCCGTGAGTAGCCGACCTTCGTCGCGCTCCCCCCTTCGCAACCCTCTCATTGCATTCATCCACCTCCGGTGCCTCTCCTCCTTCCGCCTCTGCCCCGAGCTCGCCCTCTCGCCGCCGCCCCCCGCCCCCCGCCACCCCGCGCAAATGAGGCGCTGGACGCCTCCGCTGCGCCTGCGAATGCGGAAGCGACCCTCCGCCTCTGCAACGAGCGTTTGCGTCCGCTTCCGTTGCCAAAGATTCCGTTTAATTTTTCATGATTGTACAAATTATTCTTCTGTTATTCCTTCCCCTCAACCCAGTCGACCCACGTTTACCTGGGATCATTAAGAATGGTTTGTGTTATATATTAAGAGTATGCAAGGAATTGGAAGCAATGAAAATTAGTACAGAATATTGAGTTGTCAAATATCATATGTATTGCACTTCATAATATATGAATCACATAAGTAAATAAAATATGCTACCTAGGGTTACAATATCATTGTTGATCACTAAGTATTTACAAAATACAACATTCGCCCCCTTCAACGATGATACTTCTTCATTTAAGTAATCCTAAATTAATTTTACAGTAGTCCTGCTTATATTTTTGGAGAGGCTTTGTCATTATATCTGCAAACCATTTCTTCTGTTGGAATATACTCAATCTTTATCAACTTATTTTCCAGCATGTCTCGAACAAAATGATGTCGAATATCTATGTGTTTACTTCTATTGTGAAACACAGGATTTTTTGCCAGATTGATCGCCCCCTGGTTGTCACATCTTATTGTTACTGCATCGGCTTCTCCTGCAACAGATAATTCTTGTAACATTCTATTTAGATATATAGCCTCCTTCGTACCTTCGCTTAATGCTTGATATTCAGCCTCTGTTGACGACAAAGCTACTGTACGCTGTTTCTGTGCCCTCCAGCTTACTGCAGCACCTGCCAAAATAAACACATATCCTGTGTAAGATTTTCTGTCTGTTATGTCGTTTCCCCAATCTGCATCAACAAAACCTTTTAAAATGTTTTCATTTCTTTTGTATTGGAGCATATGATCTTGAGTGCCTTTTAGATACTTCAATACCCTTTTAGCTGCTGTCCAATGCGTTAAACCATAGCAAGAATTGAATTGACTCAAATAGCTCACTGCGTAAGCAATATCAGGTCTTGTTCCAACTGCAAGATACATCAACGATCCTATTAATTCACGATAAGGTATTTTATCAATTTCGGCATTTCTCTGATTTACTTCTTTCTTCAGTTTGACACCAGTTTCAAAAGGTGTACTTACGGGTTTGCAATCTATCATTTTAAATTTCTGCAAGATATCTCTAATATATCCTTTTTGCGACATTGAACTAGTGCCATTTTGTCTGTCTAATTTGAATTCCATATTTAAACAGAAATGGAGCTCTCCTCCGTCTTTCATTTTAAATAAACTCATGACCTCTTGCTTTTCCTGGTTTAATATTGACAAGTTATCACTTGCCAAGATCACATCGTCAACATATATTAAAATCAATGATAAATGTTTATCTTGTATCTTATAATATAGACATGAATCATATTTTGACTGAACCCAACCTATCTCCGAAAGTTTACTGTGAAACTTACGATTCCATTGTCTACCACTTTGTTTTAAACCATATAGGGATTTTTTAAGAGAACATACTCTATTACCTTCTTTAATATTTTGAAGCATCATTTGGGCTTTTTTTTGAACTTCTAGGTCATTACTATTAATAAGTTGTTTTAATGTAACTTCGCTCATTTCTGGTAGCTCCATAAAAATGTTTTCATCCAGTTCTCCATTTAAATATGCAGTTTCAACATCAAGCTGACATGTATGCATATTTTTCTGTGTTATCAAACTCACGAGAGTCCTAAGAGTCGATAATCTTGCAACAGGTGCATAAGTTTCTAAGTAATCAACTCCATAAACTTGAGTGAAACCCTTTGCAACTACTCTAGCTTTTCTACGATCAAGAGTTCCATCTGCTTTGTATTTCTTTTTTAAAACAGTACGACAACCAATTATTTTCTGCTTTATGTCTTCAGTGTCTTTCACCATTTCCCATGTATCGTTTTTTAATAAAGAGGAAAACTCATTGCAAATAGCCTTTTGCCACTCATTCGACTCTGGTCCTTTCAGAGCATCTTTAAGCGTAAGTTCAGATAAACACGATATATTTATTTCATCCATATATCTTTCTTCACTAATGTTATCCGATTTATTTTCGCAACAGCGTAAATTTCTTTGTGCTCTTGTTCTATGAGCTACCGGTTCATACATTGAATTAATTTCATTTGAAGTAACTTCTGGTTCCTCTGGTTCCATTTCTTGAATATTTTGCGTAGTTTGTGAATCGTTGTCTTCTGATTCATTTCTTTCAGAGTTTTCTGAAAATAAATAGTGAAAAGTAGGTTTTTTACTTTCTCTTGTAGTATTTGGTTTATTCATACGTGTGCACTGAAAGTGAATTTTCTTTTTCTTCTCTTCAGAAAATGGGAGAAATTTTACATCTCTTGATACCATTACTTTCTTGTCGTCTGGTATCCACAAACGATATGCTTTAGCGAATTCCGAATAACCAACCATAATACATCGCTTTGTTCTTGGACTAATCTTTCCTCTTTTATTACCTTTATCAAGGACGTAACCTTCTGCTCCAAATTCTTTGAAATAAGATACACACGGTATTCCTTTAAACCAAAGTTCATAAGGTGTTTTACCATTGATTCCTCTTGACGGACAACGATTTCTTATATAACAGGCAGTATTTATAGCCTCTGCCCAAAATTTGTTAGGCAATCCTGCATCCAATAGTAAACACCCTCGCTGTTTCAACCAAAGAGAGGTTTTTTCTTTCGCTAATTCCATTTTGAGCAGGTGTATAAGGTGCAGTCAATTTTCTTCTAATCCCATTTTCTTTTAAAAATCTATCGAACTGATTATTAATATATTCCTTCCCATTATCCGAAAATAGATATTTAATTTTTCTATTTTTCTGATTTTCAACTGACATTTTGTATTCCTTTAAAAGCATCTAGAGCTTCAGTTTTACTTCTCAAAAACTTTATTTCACACCAACGTGAAAATTCGTCAATGAAAGTTATGAAATAAACTGAACCTCCCAGTGATTGAACATCGAAGGGTCCACACAAACCGGAATGAATAACTTCTAATAATGCCGTTTGTTTCCTTTCAGTCTCGGGCAAGGGTTTCTGATGCATTTTACCTTCCATGCAAGTCCGACATACTGGGTCGCATTGAACTTTTCCTGACTTGATTCCTAGTTGAATCCCTATAGCACCTCCATTGCTTTCAAGCTTTTTTAAATCTGTAAAGTTTAGATAGCCCATTCTCCTATGCCACGCAACTAACCTTGATTCCTTTCCATCCATTGTAAAATTTGTTTCAATTTCTGGAACGTTACATTGTACTTGATACAAATTATTCACTCTTTTTGCTTTCATTATTGTATTCCCGTTTCTTCCTATAATCTTCGCAGAATATTTATCAAAAATTACTTTGTTGCCTCTATCTGTAATTTTTGCGACAGACAATAAATTCTTTCGTATATCTGGAGCATAAGATACATTCGCCAACTTTATTAATTTATCTTCACTCATTCTATTTGGAATGTGAAGATAAATGTTCCCACAGCCTTCCACAGAAGTCATTTGATCTGTTGCTAATTTCAAGCGTTGATTACTAGTGGAATAACATTCCCGAAACTGAGATTTATTTCCACAAATATGTGCTGTGCAACCGCTATCCAAATACCATTCATTAGATAACTCCTTTCTATTATCTTCGTTGTCGGCAAAAAATGTTGACTTTGTGCATTCAATTGAACGACATTGCGCTTTCTTATGCCCGAATTTTCCACAAGCAAAACATTTAATTTGTTTTCTAAAATAATCATCATTATTATTGTATGAATTAATTTCCTTGTTTTGAAAATTATTTAATCTGCTTTTCTCACGTGTACCACTATTAACACTTTCACGTTTTGTTAACAATGCGTGTGACATATCAATATTCTTTTCTTTTCTAGATTCATATTCTTCAAATATCTTTACTTTCAAATATCTAATTTAATTAAATCATCGCGACTTTCAATTGCACATTTAAAATTATCGAATTCGTCAGGTAGACTGTTCAGTAAAGTAATAACCAATAGATCTTCGTTTAATACGACATCTAATGAAGCAAGCTTGTCTACTAAATCTGTAAATTGTCTTATATGTTCATAAATATCTTCATTAGATCTAGCTTTGTGAAACAATAACTGTTTAAGCAAACTAGCTTTACGAGCTGGCCCTCTGGATTGGAAAACTTTATGCAATTTTAACCACAGCTCATGCGATGTCTTGCAATCTTTAAATCTAATAAGCTCACTAGGCTGAATAGATAAAATTATCTCGGACTTAGCTTTGCTGTCAGCTGTATCCCACGCAGAAGCTTCCTGATCGTCTGCTGGACGCAGTATTTTTCCAGTCACATATTCCCATTTGTCGTATTTGATTAGAATTGCTTCCATATGTAGCTTCCAGGTCTCAAAATTCTCTTTTCCTAGTGGAACAATTCGGCACATATTCGTTTCCATTTTTTTAAAAATTTATTGTGCAAATTATCAAAATCAATAAACTCCCTGCATTACTGGGCCCATGACCGATTTGTTATATATTAAGAGTATGCAAGGAATTGGAAGCAATGAAAATTAGTACACAATATTGAGTTGTCAAATATCATATGTATTGCACTTCATAATATATGAATCACATAAGTAAATAAAATATGCTACCTAGGGTTACAGTATCATTGTTGATCACTAAGTATTTACAAAATACAACAGTTTGAATAATGATAATTATGTTGTGGACAAAACGAACGTAGAAAAAATTACTTTGCAAACCTACTTATCAATTATGGTGTTTAATTTGTAATATTTGAACAAATTATTCCTTTACAATTATTTCTTATTCTCCCCCTCACCCCATGTCAGTCGATCCATATTTACCTGGTATTATTAAGAATGGTTTGAATAATGATAATGATGTTGTGGAGAAAGGGTACCTGAGTAAAAAAGCACTATGCAAACCTACTTTCACCTTCAGAACTTCAACATGAAGGTAGTGAAATACAAATTTACAGTACTATACAAAGAAAGGGTGTTGCGTTTTGGGTTAACCGATAATATCTTCATTGCCGTTCTCCGACACCCTTCGTTTTGTGAAGGTTACGTCATGGAAGCTCTTTCAGTAACCCAGGAGCCCGCAAGTGCTTTGGTGAAATGTGTGTGGTGAGAAACAACCCCTGTAACTGTGAAAAGCAACCGACACACGCTAGAAAAGTCTGTAACTCTAATATATTCAGATATTTGTTCATAAAAACGCAGTGTAAATGTTCATTGTTTGAACGAGAATATGTTCATTGTTTGAAATACATCATATGATATAGTAACCACCGTCAAAACTCATAATTTAATACTTCCTAGTACATGTTGGTAAACATATTAAATAGAGTGCTGCTAAAATGAACATTTTTCAGTCAAAAATAAGTGTTCTCAAGTTGCATGGAGCAAAAGGGTCATGGCCTGCCAGTGCCCCGAAAATTCCAAGTTCCTTTTTGGCATGGAGTTGCTATTTATCTGAAAATATTTTGCCAGCAGCGAAGAACGGCCGGGTGACTGTAAGAGTTTTGAATGTTCAACTTCATATAAAGTGGGATTGAAGTAATGATTTTTTTTGCAGGGTGGAGTTATGTTGCTTTGGATATGATTCATGACATACTCTACAATCTACTTGAAAAATACACTATTAAAATGTAGAGAATTGAATACTTATCGAATATTATCTGCTTTTCAATTATCACACGAAATTTTATTTACCTTCTCTTCCAACTTCAATGACTTTACATGAACTCCATCAAAGTTGACTGATCCGACCGGGAGATGGCTCAGTGCATCAACCTGATGTCACTGCAGTCCTTCTGACCGGGAAGTCCTAGGTTTGCGTCCTAACGGCGGCTGGATTTTCGACACTAGCTTGTCAGTTTCGTCGAATTCAGTCGCTGTCTGGAGTAGAATTCTACCGGCCGGCTGATCTGATCGGTAGTTTTCCGTGGTTTCTCCGATCAACACCAGGCGAATGCCGGAGCAGTACCCTAACAAACGGGCCACAGACCGCGTGCGATATTTCCTTCCTCTTCCTTGTCCTATCCTCTCCACTTACACACAAACTTACACTAACATGCACTACACTACCACACATGCCAGGAGATCGGTCGGGAGCTTATAGCTTGTCCCGGCTGGAGCGGTGCCACACTGGTGGGAGATACCTGGTTGAGGGGAACCCCCGCTAGTCGACGATAGGTCGATGCCAGATCTCGCCATCCAGCGAGGAAAAGATCATCGCCACCTCCCGAGAAAAAACACGCACTCCACTTACGGGACTAATGACCAAAGTAGTTGACGCGCCCAGAAACATCAATCAATTGACTGATCCGCCCGAAAAATCATCTTTTCACTGGTCACGAGATCGAATTGGGCCAGCCGCCCAGTATCGACGCGGAAGCTCGTTCCGTGTTCTCAGGACACATAGATGCGTGCAGGAGCGAATTTGAAATCACTATTTTTTTCAGTTTTTGACTAAATCAGAGCATTGCATTCACTACTGCATTATCGGTCGCTACTGTGTTATTTATCGTTGCCGACGCAGCCCTTGCAAATCAAATATTCATGCTGTTGCGTTCGCGCACCCATTTGTTGTCCATTCAACGCACAATAGCTCGTCGTTAAAAATTCAATAGATAGTTTCTCATCACTTCAAGCAAGCTTAAATTATTGTTCACGTGTCGCTTGGTACGTGTAATTTTTATTCGTGTAAATTTGCGATATCTCTATGGACCAATACGAGAAAAACTGTATAATGATATTCAGTTCCTAGCCTTTTGAATCATGCCTGCCACGATGAATTTTGGAAAAGTATTGATGATAACGATGATGTTAATGATGCTATAGGAATGGTGGAGGAATAATTGTGGAATGAGAGGCAGGGGAAACGGGCGGACAGCGAGAAAACCTTCTGAGAACTCGCTTTCTTTGCCATAGATTCCACATACATCGACCGGTGTTTGAACCTGGCACTCCGAGGAGGACGCTGATCACTAGAAGGATGGCCCTTTATTTCCGAGAAAGCAGAACAAAGAATAAATTCGGAGTATACATTTCCAAAAACGTCGGCTTTGGAGAATCTCGACCACATTACTTTTAATAATGTATTTAATTGAGCTTTTCTGTGAAAATTTAATTCATTGTAAACCAATTTGTTGTTTTTTCTGTATTTTTTCTTTTGATGCAGTAATTCAATGATAATTGTTGTGATTAAGATGCGCTGGTGCAATATCGTTGTGTATGTAATCAGTTTACCCAGCTTGAATTTTCTTTACGTCCGTCATGTCTGTAAAATTGCCATCTAGAAGATATTGTAGGAAAGCAATCACTAGTTTCAGACCTTACTACCCTTCTAAAACGTAACGAAATAATTATTGTGTTGTCTCCAAGACCTTCTCATTGGACTATTTGCGGAAAATGGCTGTTGGGGAATCTGTTGATAACGTCTTCTGTATCTTCTCCACGCTCACAAGCTGTGAGGAGCTGCGATCTCATAGAAGCGGGGTGCGGCGGTAGCTGTCTTTGTGGGAGACAGTCGTTTGTTTGAAACTCTCGTCGAGTCCTCCGTCGTCCAATAGCGCGCGACCTCACTCTGGGGGCGACTTGTCTCCCGCCCTCGCAGCCTCCCGCCTCCGGAGCACCAATCGATTTCCAGGAAGACGAAAAAATAGAGCAATCTACATCCGAACAACCCTCCCTCAGCAAATGTAGGCACTGACGAGGAAGGTAGCCGCTAAAGATGTTCTAACGGTGCGCAGAACTCTCGTCTTTTAGTAATCCCATCTACACTGAGGGGTGTCGCTTGAGAGGTATTTAAAGAGTACGGTACATACCTAAACAAACCTCTCTTTCCTCGAAAATCATCGCGTTTATGGAGAGGATTTGATAGTGATTACAATTTTGAAGTATTTACAATGTGATTATAATAAACAAGTTTCGGATCTTTATACCATGAGGAAAGAAAAGTAACTCACTAACTTTCAAGTTAGAGAATGATAACATGATCTGATGAAGCCACAACATTCTAGCTCAGATATTTGACATCTTTAATTTGAGCAACTGGAGACTGTGGTGCGTAATTTATGAGAGTTCCTTTTCTACCATAACCAAAAGTTAGAAGAAACGTCGATTATATTTTTGTAATCCTATCACGTTCGATTAATTCTTTCTGTGGAGGTACAGGTGATTCTGTTGGTAAAAAGAGAAAGAGACACATTGACACACCGATCAGCAATTCTGTTGTCACGGGGTAAAAGGTCTTAAGTAATTTTTTGGCAAAATTGGGTTAAGTACTGAAACTACAAGTTAGGTATCAATATTCTATTTTATTAAAACGACTTACTTCAAATGTTGCCTCCTTAACGACAAAAAAGCGATGGAAATAGCTTTGAACACAGGAAACAGCGATGGCTCAATAATATTTAACCCTTGTTTTCTCCAAACTAAGATTTTTTGACTTAAGAACTTTACACCGTGACCACAGAAATGCTTAACTGTAGTACCTCGAAGAGGTAGATCTATGATGTAAGTTAGTCGAATTTACATTTCCCCCTAGGTATTCTTTAAACAAACTCAATTAATGTAAACTCTTGTGTAAATAATAGTAATAAATGCATCAGAACCTTATTCTTTGTAAAGGTGAAAAGTGGGTGTAGTATACAAAATTGAGTATAAATTACTGCAAACATTTATTTAATTTAAAATATTTTTACGGTTACAATATATTTTTATTAAGTTTGCAAAGACGAACAGTCTTGAATAAAAGAACTGCATTTTACCATAACGCCGACGAACTCCTTTAGAAAGAAGTGCCTGTCTCTGCGGTTCCGCAAATCGATGTCTCAGATCGTGCGCGTCGGTTTTTTCGTCGCCAGAAGAGATTTCCAACAGCTCCCGCTCCAGAAAGTCTTTGTCCGACATTCTTTTTATATCCTTTCATTCCATTTTCAGCCCAAAAATCCACAAACGATACCGCACATAATAGGATAAGGAAAGGACAAATGATCTTGAATATTCCGTCTGAGAGCGCTTTCGTTTGAGCGAACAAATCCTGTCGTTCTGGCGGAAGAAGTGAAGGTATTTCAAAATAAAAGAAATATGATATGTAACTCAATGTAGGTAAAAAAGATTTTTTGTTCGTTATTTCGGTAAATATACTTAGCAAATTTTGTTTCTCTCGGACAACGCACAATTAGACCTTAGTCATTCGAATACCGTTCGATTATTTCAACATTTCAAAATTAAGTAACCGAAAGTACAATTTGAAGTTTTTAAAGGTTTACTCTTTAGTCTTGCAATGAAGGCACTCATTGTTTTGAAATCTCTTTATCTCATGTGTACCCCCAAATTATGAAAACCTCGTTTCTTCATATTCTGTTGCATTTTCTTAGTGAACAATGTCCTAATAAACAAACATTCATATTCGTATAGTATTTAATAATACAATATATCCAATAATTTTATTTAATAGAATTTTATATCCATGTTGTACATGAGCGAAGGTAAGGAGGTTGAGCCATCAGAGAGATGGATGTTAAAGAAAGGTGCCTTTATATTCTGAGTTTATACAAATTTATTGCTTGATTAGCTCGACCCGACAAGTAATTCAGTAATTTAAGAGACTTTGCGTAGTCACATCTTTTTGAAACAATGAGATGCTTTTAAGCGTATCGAACTTCATTTCCGGGCAGACTTAGTAAGTAATGAGTTAAATGATTTTTATTTGATTTTATTACAGAGATTGTTTTATTGTTTCTCTCTGCCTTAATACAGTCGACTGGGCTATAGAACTGTATAGAATCTGATCTGCCTAGGATCCGAACAAGCTACATGGGTGAGAACAGGCTACATTTGCCTCTGCCAATGCTGGAGGCAGGTACTGAGCGGAACACCTCCCGTAGGCGGATGAAATCTTTAGTTCAAAAGCTCCTCACATGTATGTTTGTATATATTGGGCATTTTGGTTCGACTGTCCGACTATACCGGCAAACGAACTGTGTCTCTCATGCCTGGGCCTTTAATTCCCATGTTTGGGGATAATAGAGACATGTAGCGAACTTCACGTATTCCCTTCACAGCAACTAGCAAAGTCCACCTGCATGAGCTTTTCTTTGACACAAAGTTACAGAAACTGAGATGATGTGATAGAAATATATTTTAAAATAATTTCACTTATGTGAATTCACTATATTAAAACATAGTTCTAAATACTACTTGTTTTGTATTCTTTTCAATTATGGAATGTTAGTTTTAAAACCAGAATGATTCGGACCAAATATTCCAAAAGCACATCTCTTTCTGAACCGATACTTGCCTGAAAGAGAATTTTTTTAAATTTATTCTATTTTTTATTAAATTGTATCCAAACCTTGCTTTTGTTGTGGTAGTAATCTTTTGAGAACTTCAAAATTTTGGTAGAGATCAGATATATAGCTCAGAAACGGCAAATCGTTACTTTATCCTCTGAACGTGTTTGAGACCAAAAAAGTCCTCACAAGTACCGGTTAATGTTACATAATGTACTATAATGTCTATATTAATAAAAATGTTTTCATCAATATTAGAATATAAAATAAGGAAACAGAAATTATCTTAGATTTAATTCTCACTACAAGAAGGCATAAGTTCCTCCTTTTTGTAAGAGCGAAAACCCCAATTCTTATTTTCAAACTGTATGCTCAAAGTTTGCTACTACTGGACACAGTGACCACTTCTAGTATCGTTACTATATATACCTCTCCATTTTGTGTTCCCATTTTGAGATGAAATTTCACATAGCACGCCGTGAAATGTTGAATGAAACACCCAGCATCACACTTCAAGTGCTTCTTCCCTGCCTCCAGAGCTAATTGGGCTCTGTGACCCCAAAAATTAAATCTCTAAACGAAGCCCGTCTGCGCTTCGTCCTTGCCAGGGAGAGGACCTGTGGCGGGGCGGGGCGGGGCGGGGCGGGGCAGGGCGGGGCAGGGCAGGGCACGGCAGGGCAGGGCGGGGCAGGGCAGGGGGCGGGGCAGGGCAGGGGGCGGGGCAGGGCGGGGCGGGGCAGCGTGGGGCGGGGCGGGGTAGGCCGTGACGTGGTAAGGCGTGAGAGGGCGAGGGAGGGCGTGGCGGGGTGGGGAATGGCTGGGCGGAGCGAGGGGCGTGACGGTGAGGGGTGGGATGGAGCGGGGCGGGGCGGGGCGGTTACATGTGATTCGTGTGATCGTTGACCCTTTACATTTACGTTAATATACGAGTGCATCAGTTAATTGCATCGCACATCAACAGTGATTGACCACTTACAGGATTATGTAGCTCCGCCCTTTGGTGTTTTTGGTTGGTAGTTATTATGCTGGTGTATTATTTGCAGGTTTTAAATGTTTGCAGTAAAAGTGTTTTAAATGTTTGCATAAATGCATAAATGTTTGCATGTTTTAAATGTTTTAAATGTTCACAATCTTTGCAGTCATTGTAGGAGAAAGAATAGGCTTGCTTGCAAAAACACTGCACATCACGTGTAATTTATCACATACAGGATTATGTAACTCCAGTTCTTTGTATTTTTTTTTTGTTGGTTGCAAGATACTAAAACTTGCAAGACATCGTACTAATATATTTTTATTATTATTTTTTCCTCCATGTTTAATTGTTGTGATTTCACAGTATATGTAAGAGAAACATGATTATGAGTGTTTAATTAACAAGTTATTGTTTTCGATTCTAACCTTCTAGCTCTGATGTTGGAAATATATTTTCGGGAAAGTTGCCAACTAAATAGTTTTATTACTTTCCATTGTCCAAGCCCCACGAACGAGCTTTATTCATTTGTGGGTCGTAGCATCCTTCATAATTAATAATGTGGTAAGAATTCAGGAGAATATAAGAAATCTCCGCCCATAAATGACTAGACCAAACTGCACGCGATTCCACAAGGGTTTGAAAATTAGCCTTTTGAGTGCGTAACCCAAACGAAAATGACGTTTCATAATGCTGATATTTTACGTTCAGTATATTGTGATCTTTCACTCGACTCAATTCAGTCAAGGTACAGTAAATATTACAAGTTATTTATATTTTTAATGAAGTATGTTGTGGAATATTCAGTTAATGATGGAAACGATTGGGTAATTTACTATCATTTGTAAAATGTGAATTACATTACAAGTGAAACAAGCGCAAGGAGAAAAAGAACAAAGGATGTTAAGTGACTTCACAAATGAATTTCTTAAGAGCTCTGCTTGATATAATGATGAGGAATAGTCAAAGACATTAGGACAAGGTCAAATGTTAAAAGTGTGGTGGGTATATTACGTTAGAAATTACCGACAGAAATGGTTCCAGTATGTAATCAGGAAAAAGCCAAATAGGCTACGAAAGTTAGGTTTCTTGTGGGAGATGTGGATATGCCTTAAATGAGATTATCAGAGCAGATCCCGGAACCGGTCTTTCGTCCCAAACATTCTTATAGAAAATATGCGTTTTTCTTTCATTGAAAACTTCCTTCAAGTGTAATGAACTCTTCATTTTCTTGCCAGTGATTCCCAACTCATGCGCTAGAAGTCACAGACATGTGTTCCTCTGCTCTAACCCGAGTCGCTCAACAAAACAAGCCCCTCAACGCAACGAACACATATAATTCCAATGACTGGAGAAATGGACAAAATTAGTTTATAGACTTTCTCTATTTTTTGGGGGTTAGGGATCCTTCACTACTTAGGTCATTGAGGTCCTCAAGTAACTTAATGAGTAAATTGTGATGAGATGAATGATGATAAATGATCGCCTCAAGGTGAACCCAAGAGCTCGCATTGCCCAATACCAATTCTACATGGATTGACCAGGCATCAAACTGGAGGTCCCCATGGAGAGCGAATGTGTTTTATTTTACTCTATATCCTCCTCAATTCGTTTTACAAAAGTTGTTTGGAAAATCGATAAATTAAGTTATCGAAATGCTAATTATTATTGAACATCTTCCCAAATGGAAAGGAAATTAGCAGGAGTTGATGGTTTTTCTGCCATGTTTCCTGAAGCAATGACCCACTGTAGCCACAGTTTAGTATAACAGTTGCGAAGCTCTAATGGGAGGAGAATTCGTCCGTTTGACACTAGCGCTCCTGATGGCGAGCAAGAGGCATCTGTCTTAAAGGCTATAAGTACTACCTAGTAATTCATAATTTTTAATGCTGAAAGTTTTAGAACACTTTTAAAACAGCGCAACGGCTTGTACATAACATCTGAAAATTTGTGGTGTATACATAACAAAACGCTCATTCCAAATTTATCATAAAATAGAAATTTATTACTGTCAAAGTAACATGATAAAATTTACACTATCTTACTGCGCAGAAGCACAAATATCGGACTATTCAGCATTTGCTCTATTAATCAAGGAAATCTGTGCGAAAACCTTATTGAGATGGGGGTCGCACACCTAGAAGTTACAATAATATTTAGAAAATAATTATAATATGACAATACATTTAAAATGATAAAATGGTATAAATCAAGGTTTACATAATATTTATTAGCTGATATATAATCTTTCTTGACATTCAAAATGATTGAAGCCGAAAATACAAAAAATATACACAAAACCATATAGAAGAACAAGAAAACGTTGGAATTAGCTTATTGCAAATGCGCTTTAAAATTACAACATTCACGAACGATTTTGTTAACGCTTTCCTTTGTCTCTTTAGAAAATATAAATAAGGATATATTGGCGAATTCTTTTGATTGTTGCTACAATTTATAGCGTAAATAGATATGAAATGCTGTGCATCAATGTATGCAAGACGCAAATGTGATCAGTCATAATTTAGCAATGGCAAGTGAGCTAAGAGCGGATAATAATATTCAATCGATTCAACTCACTTCATCAAAAATGTATCGCTATCACATAGCATCAAGTAATTTACGCGTAAACAGCAGGCAAATATACATGCCGCACCTAACCGAACTGGTGCTGGCCTCTTGCTGGCCACTGGGAGCGCTGAGGTCGCACGGATGAAAAAAATCATAGGGAGCTTCGCAACTGTTATACTAAACTGTGCTGTAGCAACCCAATGAAGCAACCCACCGACCCACTGAAGCAACGACCCACAGGCTTTCTTCCGCTGGACAACTGGACAGTCGCTCCGTCCATCATTTTCTCCCACTATTTTACCAAATCTGTTCTCATAGAGGGAAGCCTGCTCCGATATCATTCTTCCCTCGGTTGACATACCCACACCGGTGGCAACGTAACTATTCTCAAATATTGAAAAAGCTTACGCTTCACGTTGTTGTAGATTTTTCTTGAAGTTCTTATAGCACAATACATTTTAGCACATTCGGTTAGGTATTTCTCGATGAAAACTAAAATAATACAAAAGAGTGAATGTAAAAGGGATATACAAATGTTGCGTCTAGTATCAACAATAAGTCCATCACATAAATCTCCTCAAAATGTGAGAGAACTCAAAGTGAGGTAGGAGAGAGAGAGAGAAGGAGTGAGTAGAAAGGGGGAGCGAATCGTGGAGAAATTCGTATAAGAGAGAAAAAAAATTGATAGAGGAAAAGAGGAAAACAGAAAATTAACAGGTAAAAAGAAGGTAAACAAGAAGAAAACTAGTGGTGCTAAAACAGCACGTAAAATATTGGTTGCAAATTGAAGAGGCCGCGACATCAACCAGATCAGTTGAGGAATATATCAATTTTGGAGAAAATTGACGGAACCGTTTACCGCTAGAGTTGTTCACAGACAGACGAACGGGCGGACGGACGGACAGACGTTTTGCCGTCAATCGATTTTTAGGTATCAAGGACCCAATTTTTCGTTGCCAGGGCCCGGTAAAAAGTGTTTTCTGGCGAAAATTCGCTGTTTTTTTTGCGCAGCATTACATTACTTTCTCTCGTTAGCGGTAGACAGAAGGTAAAAAGCAGCGCCAGCGCGAGTCGTTGGTGGCACAGCCGGAGTGAGTCCCGGGCGCGCAAACTAGTTCATTAGGTTAGGTTAGTGAAGAGTATCTGAGGAGAGATGACGGTGTTTCTCCCTCCCTGGAGCACAAGATCCGGCACCAACCTTTATGTCGACATTCGGGATTTCCACTTATCTTCCTAAACGGGGCTCCGTCCAGTCAGAACAAGCTCACTGCTTCCGACTGGTCTGCTCACATACGCCTTGTGTAGTGCATGTTAGTGAAATGTGAAGGATAGAGAACGGGTCAAGAATAAGGAAGGAACGATCGCGCGGGGTCCGTGGCTCATTTGTTAAGTTTTGCTCCGGTATTCGCTTGGAATTCACGGGAATTCATCGGAAAGACCACGGAAAAATACTGACTAGGGCAATTGACCGCTATAATTCGCTCTCCACCCACCGCCTACCAAACTTCATCAACCCCCACCACCACTATCTACTAACCATCCACCACGTACTATCCAATCTCAGCATTCACCACCCAACGCCCACAACAAATACCCAACCTCACCACTCACCACCCAACACCCACCATCCAACATCGAATACCCAAACCGGGAGAGAATGCTCAGTGCATCAACTGATGTCACTGCAGTCCCTCTGACCGGGCGGTCCTGGGTTTGAGTCCCAACGGTGGTAGGATTTTCGACACTAGCTTGTCAGCTAGATCAGTCGCTGTTGGAAGAGAATTCTAGAAGTCGGATGTTCTGATCGGTAGTTTTCCGTGGTTTCTCCGATCAACGCCAGGCGAATGCCGGAGCAGTAACCTAACAAACGGGCCACAGACCGCGCGCGATCTTTCCTTCCTCTTCCTTGTCTTTTCCACACCCCTTGCACACACACACACACACACACACACACACACTACTAACGTGCACTATGCATCGGGATCTTAGAGCATGGTCCAGCTAGGGCGGTGCCTTGCTGGTGGGAGATACGTTGTTCGGGGAAATCTGGCTAGTCGACAGTAGGTGTACGCCGGATCTCGCCATCCAGCGGGGAAAGATCACTGCCTTCTCCCGATGAAATAACACGCACTACACTTATATGACTAATGACCTTAGTGGTTGACGCGCCCGGAATCACGAACAGTCAATCAATCGGACACCCAACCTCGCCACCCAACACCCAACCTCATCAAATACCACGCACTACCCAACACCTACCACTCAAATTCATCACTCAACACCCAACACCTACCACCCGCAACCACCACGCCACCCCCGCGCAGTCGGGCACTGCCTCGCTCCAACGGACGACCTCTACAAGGAGAGCGCAGATTGGGAAGCCGCCCCTACGTCCCGCGCCGGCTACAAAGGACCTTTGAGTAGACAGTTAATACGGGAGGCTCTTTTCTCTCCTGTGTGCTTTTACCGAACATCAGAACAAACACACATTTGTTGTTAAGGATTGATTTATTGGTTCGTGTTTCCGAGCGAGTCAACTACTCAGGTCATTAGTCCCGTGAGTGTAGTGCGAGTTTTTTACTCGGGAGGTGGCGATGATCTTTTCCCCGCTGGATGGCGAGATCTGACGCCTACCTACCTACCTCGACTAGCCGAGTTTTCTCCTCAACCAGATATCTCCCACCAGCGGGGCACCGCCCCAGCCGGGACAAGCTGTAAGCTCCCGACGGGTCTCCTGGCATGTGTGGTCGTGTAGTGCATGCTTAGTGTCAGTATGTGTAAGAGGAGAGGACTAGAGGTCAAGGAAGAGGGAGGAAAGATCGCGCGCGGTCCGTGGCCCGTTTGTTAGGGTACTGCTCCGGCATTCGCCTGGTGTTGATCGGAGAAACCACGGAAAACTACCGATCAGAACTGGTCGCTAGAATTCTCGCTAGAATTCTCCTCCAGACAGCGACTGAATTCGACCTAGCTGACAAGCTAGTGTCCAAGCTAAAATCCTGCCGCCACGCGCCGTCGGGACTCGAATCTAGGACCTCCCGGTCAGAGGGATTGCAGTGACATCAGGTTGATGGGCTGAGCCATCTCTCCCGGTTGTATTGTTAAGGAATCTATGTATATTATCAGTAAATCCTTCTCAATAACGGTAGGTGGAGAGAAAACTAGAACTGAGAAAAATTCTCAACCTTGAGTTAGTAAATTTGGAGAATATTGAGTTTACCAGGGAGTCTGCCAACCAAGGGTGGTAAAGTAGTGGTTTGGGCGCACATGTAAAGAGAATAAATTGATATTATTTTGTTGCTTTCTTTGTCTGTCCTGTTTTGTAAATTTGATTTTTAGTATCTGTTAATTTTCTGGACCGAGCCTTTTTTTCATTATATATTACTTATTATAAATGTACACGTAATGATTTCTGTACGAGAACATTCTTAGAGCCTCTAATATAACGTTTTGTTGAAGTATGTTCTTTCGTACCTCGTTTTACATTATAAGATGTTCAGTTTCATCTTCAGAAATATTAATCGTTATTTAGTGCTAGTGACATTCGTGTAATGTCTCATTAAATGATTGTATTTTCCAATTTTGTAGTAATTTAACTGTATTTTGTTTGACTGTATATGTAACTATATATTTTATAAAAAGGTTTAGAAAACATTTGTTAAAGGGGGGAACTTAGTTTCTTTTCGGATATCGGATTTCTGTCAAAGACACGCAACCGCTTGACGTAATGCCTTCTTACGTTCTTTTCACGTGCCCAAGAGCACGTCGGCATTCATGTCCTCAGTCGTGTTTCATAAAAAGGTCACGACCCCTGAAACATTCTCCAAGCAGTACCCTGCGAAAAACGTTGTGGAATACGTTATTCCGCGATTGGTGATTTCCGTGTGCCAACATTTTTTTGGTATTCCTAGACAAGTGGCGGCGGCGGGCGCAGTGGGCAGAGGAGCTCCGTGCGTGAGTGGGGAGGGGGAGCGCGCTGCGGCGAGTGGAGTTGTTCCGCGCGGGGCGGGTCCGTCCGCGGAGACGTGCCTTTTCAAGAGGCCGCCCCCTCCCCTCCCCCGGGCGAGCGTTGGCGCCGCATGGTAATGCACAGCCGCGCTGTTCTGCGCTGCGCTGCGCCGCGCCGCGCCGCGCCGCGCTCCGGCCCCTGGGACCGGCTTCGAGACCCGCGCACAGCCCGCACGAGGGAGTGGGCGGGGCTGGGCGTGGCGGGGCGGGGCGGCGCTGTGCTGAGTGGGGCGGGGCTGGGTGCAATAGAGCTGGGCTGGGCGGGGCGAGGCGGAGTGTGGCGTGGCGGGGTCGGGCGGGGCTGGGTGGGGCAGAGCTGGGCTGGGCGGGGCGGGGCGAAGTGTGGTGCGGCGGGGTCGGGGGGACGTGCGGGGCAGAGCTGGGCGGGGCGGGGTGGGGCGGGGCGGGGCGGAATGTGGCGCGGCGGGGTTGGGTGGGGCAGCGCTGAGCTGGGATGGAAGGGGCGGGGCGGGGAGTAGCGGCGCGAGGCTAGGATCGGCGGGGGCAGGGCGGGTCGGGGATTCACTGGGTTGGGTGGGGCGGGGAAGGGCTGGGCTGGGTGGGGCGAGGCTGGGCTGGGCTGGCCCCGGGCTGTGCTTGGGGGGTGGGGCGCGGGGCGGGGCGGGGCGGGACGGAGGGTGGCAGAGGCTGGCCTAACTACGTTTTAAGGCTCCCCTCCCCCTCCCCCGTGGCCGGAAGGCGCCGACAGATGTTTGAATTCTAGTACGCGCGCGGAAGGCTTCTCCCGGAATGTCCCTACTGTCACAGGAGATTAATACACCAAGCCTTTGCTCCTACAGAGAAACGAATGTTTCTTTCCCTGGCGTGTTGCGTCAGAAAAGGGATTACATTTTGAATTTACTTGTCATCTGTTTTTAAATATTTGCAAAAAATATAATTTGAAACACGTTGACATGAACAAATCAGTTTTTCCAGAGGAATTAATGTTCAGCATTTAGTCGATTCCGAGTGTCTTATGTAGAACTTACATCAGCATATTTTGAATGTATCAGAGAGGGAAAATAATAATTCATTTCATGTCCTCTTTATTCGTAGTCGTATTCGTAGTTTTATTATGAGTCCTCTTCATGTCATAAGATGTCCTCTTTATTCGTAGTTCCATTTAAAATTTTTGAACTTAAATTTTCTCGCGGTAGAGTCAGCAAGAAACTTTCAGTCATAGGAGCGAAACAAAACTGGCTGACATGTCGACAACAAAGAAATTCATGACCTTAGCTGATCTTGTCTATCTTACATTACAGTGAAAACAAGAATTTGATACGTCTAATCGTAGTAGAGAAAGTAAATGCCAAACTTTACGTGTAGTACACAGCATCCGCCGTCAACGCTGAGAAGAATCTCTAAGACAGATAACTGTAATAAAATTATTTATAGCGACTATTCCACTCGTGAAATTAAAATCAATAGTGTTTAACTATACTTACAAAATGCCCCAATCAGGGTGGTGTATCTCAAAAAGTTTCACTTTTTCTATCCGATTTTTCATGCCGCTTCTTCCTCCTGGCCAATCGTGAACTGTGATTCATCTATCTTACGAGGCGGTACACATCGTTCGCTATGTCAATGTTCAATAAACCGCGTATGTACTGTAACCTAACCTGATAGATTTTGACATATTTTCAATATTTGGCGCAGTTTAGAACTCTTAATGAACATAATTTTCACTGGTGAAATCGTCCTATTAAGTGCCACTCGTGCTTTGGAAATTTTCAGATAAATCCTCGCTTCGCGAGTCGGAGATTTATCGATAATTTCCAAGGCACTCATGGTTTTACCTACGATAATATGTAAATATACGTCGGAGAGAGGGAGACAGAAACAACAGAAGAAACTAACCGCAATCTAGCTTTGCCCGCCTCAAATTTGCGTCGCCGACCGGTGGCAGGCCGCTCCGCGCCGCCGGCGACGCAACTCGATTCCCTGGCTGCGCCTGCCTGCGACCGAGGCGCTCCCGGCGGACAGCGGCGGAAAGCTGCCTCGTCCGGGGCTCGCTCCGGGCTCGCTCGCGTCCGACGATAAAGCTGTGGCAGCCAATTGCGGCGGCGCGCGATGCGGTGCGCGGGGGGCACGGCTTTTATCTTCCAGGCCATTACGCGCTCCATTGCGGATTACCGATGCGACTGAACCACATCGACGCGACGGCGTAATACCTGTGATCTGAATGAGCCCTCCGTGATTCCTGCTTTGATCATTCTAAAGGGATTCTGATGCTGAATTGTTTCTATATAGTCAACATTCCGCAACAGTTGATTTCATACCATCTTGTAGACAATGCATTGCACACATACCTATCTAGTACGAAATTGTTGATAATGACCCTCTTATTGTACGACAGTACTTTTGTCTTATTACGCCGTTATTTTTATTAATTGAAATTTATTTTTAAAATGTTGAGCTATAACTTCACAACATAAACATTCAAGAAGTTTTAACGAGTCGCGTCCTGACCGCCGTGGTGGCCGGACGCTCCGTTCGCTCCAGGCTCAATCACGTTGTGTGCGTTCCACTGTCTCAGTGGTTGTCAGTGCAATGTTAAACGTGGTAGAAGTGGAGTATTGTTACATGAAGTGATATTGCTTAACTAAGTGAAAAGTTCTTTTTCGTGATCATCATGGAGCCCTCTCAAGTTCATCAATCTTCAGGAGACCAGAACAGTAAGACAACCATTAACTATGCTAAAGTTACCATGCAATCTCTCTTTCCAAAGAAAGAAAATGCTATCATCATAGACTCGGCAAATAGTGCACCAATAGTAGAATTTATTGAAAAGTTATCAACTAAAGTTAATCCTTCTCATATTAAGTTTGCTTCGAAAATATCGAACAACAGACTCTGTGTGTACCTATCCAGCAAAGATATCGCAGATGATCTAGTCTACCATCATAAGAACATTGTTGTGGCTAATCAAGTATTCCCCATAAGACCATTAATCTCAGGAACAAAAAGAATTATTCTGTCAAATGTTTGCCCGAGTATACCGCATCAAGTTATTGAAGAAGCATTACTAACATTCGGTGTTAAAACTGTAGTACCGTTAACATTTCTTCGTGCTGGATTTAATAATCCCAACTTGAGCCACATCCTCAGTTTTCGCCGACAAACATTTGTTTCACCGGATGATGAACATAAATTACCTGAATCATTTCAAGTGTTTATGGATATGTCCCCCATTGGATATATGTAACCCCTGATGTTCCTATTTGTTTTTGTGTGTAAAATCAGGGCCACATTGCTAAAAACTGTCCAAATCAATGTAACTCCCAATTAACTAATACCCTACCTCTCCCTACGGAAGTAGAAATCACAGAATCAAATAATGAGAGTTTTGATCATTCTAATAATGTTTCTCCCCATGCATTTGAAACTACTCTTCCCGAGAGCGAACTGAACGAAAGTTCTAGCCCTAACCTTGGCCTTGACAGCTTCCCCCCTCTACTTACCTCTCCTCCCCTCGAGCCGACCGTGAGAAACCTAGTTGCCTCAAATGAAAACTCAATGGGCGTTGACCTTTCCTGCAACACTGTCAGATTAAAGAGACCGTTATCTACTGTAAGCTCGAATACAGAACTGATTAGCAATCAGTCAGATAGCGAGATTGACAGTAATCGGAAACCTCTGACATGGATGATAAAACTGTGGAGAATAAAGAAAAATAAAGAAACAATCCTCCAAAAATAAGAAAAACATTGAAAATATAGTAACCAATTCCACCCTCACTGATTCTGTTAATAACAGTTAGAAACTGAGGAAACCCTGGACCATAAAAAACCAACCCCAAGAAAAGAAGAAAAGACAAAGAAGACCCCTCTACTTTGAACAAACATCAACAAAATCAATTATGAATTACTTGTTCCAGCTAAAACTTCCAGAAAACTAACCAGACAACTTCCACTTAATTTTCAACAACTCACATCATTTATAGAAAACTCTTATGTGCCCGAGATCAATAATCATTGCTAAAGACCATACCAAAGACATTGTTGGTTTAATTTTAATGATGAAAAAACATCTTTCCATACCTCACTGCAAGATCAATAAAAAGCAGGTTTGACTAGAATAACCAAAAAAGTCTTAAAGAGCTACACACAAGTTGAAATTAGTGTGCACACGATACCAGCATGGAGAACTCAATCATG
>JAHLJT010002406.1:10719697-10742844 GCA_031308135.1 Acheta domesticus
TTTGAATTCTAGTACGCGCGCGGAAGGCTTCTCCCGGAATGTCCCTACTGTCACAGGAGATTAATTACACCAAGCCTTTGCTCCTACAGCGAAACGAATGTTTCTTTCCCTGGCGTGTTGCGTCAAAAAGGGATTACATTTTGAATTTACTTGTCATCTGTTTTTAAATATTTGCAAAAAATATAATTGAAACACGTTGACATGAACAAATCAGTTTTTCCAGAGGAATTAATGTTCAGCATTTAGTCGATTCCGAGTGTCTTATGTAGAACTTACATCAGCATATTTTGAATGTATCAGAGAGGGAAAATAATAATTCATTTCATGTCCTCTTTATTCGTAGTTCCATTTAAAATTTTTGAACTTAAATTTTCTCGCGGTAGAGTCAGCAAGAAACTTTCAGTCATAGGAGCGAAACAAAACTGGCTGACATGTCGACAACAAAGAAATTCATGACCTTAGCTGATCTTGTCTATCTTACATTACAGTGAAAACAAGGATTTGATACGTCTAATCGTAGTAGAGAAAGTAAATACCAAACTTTACGTGTAGTACACAGCATCCGCCGTCAACGCTGAGAAGAATCTCTAAGACAGATAACTGTAATAAAATTATTTATAGCGACTATTCCACTCGTGAAATTAAATGAATAGTGTTTAACTATACATACAAAATGCCCCAATCAGGGTGGTGTATCTCAAAAAGTTTCACTTTTTCTATCCGATTTTTCATGCCGCTTCTTCCTCCTGGCCAATCATGAACTGTGATTCATCTATCTTACGAGGCGGTACACATCGTTCGCTATGTCAATGTTCAATAAACCGCGTATGTACTGTAACCTAACCTGATAGATTTTGACATATTTTCAATATTTGGCGCAGTTTAGAACTCTTAATGAACATAATTTCACTGGTGAAATCGTCCTATTAAGTGCCACTCGTGCTTTGGAAATTTTCAGATAAATCCTCGCTTCGCGAGTCGGAGATTTATCGATAATTTCCAAGGCACTCATGGTTTTACCTACCGATAATATGTAAATATACGTCGGAGAGAGGGAGACAGAAACAACAGAAGAAACTAACCGCAATCTAGCTTTGCCCGCCTCAAATTTGCGTCGCCGACCGGTGGCAGGCCGCTCCGCGCCGCCGGCGACGCAACTCGATTCCCTGGCTGCGCCTGCCTGCGACCGAGGCGCTCCCGGCGGACAGCGGCGGAAAGCTGCCTCGTCGGGGCTCGCTCTGGGCTCGCTCGCGTCCGACGATAAGCTGTGGCAGCCAATTGCGGCGGCGCGCGATGCGGTGCGCGGGGGCACGGCTTTTATCTTCCAGGCCATTACGCGCTCCATTGCGGATTACCGATGCGACTGAACCACATCGACGCGACGGCGTAATACCTGTGATCTGAATGAGCCCTCCGTGATTCCTGCTTTGATCATTCTAACGGGATTCTGATGCTGAATTTGTTTCTATATTGTCAACATTCCGCAACAGTTGATTTCATACCATCTTGTAGACAATGCATTGCACACATTCCTATCTAGTACGAAATTGTTGATAATGACCCTCTTATTGTACGACAGTACTTTTGTCTTATTACGCCGTTATTTTGATTAATTGAAATTTATTTTTAAAATGTTGAGCTATAACTTCACAACATAAACATTCAAGAAGTTTTAGTTTCTAATTTTAACAGATTTTCTTCATTGCTCGTTCGCGTGAATTTCAAATTAAGCGTATTTTGAAACGAAAATTGCACATTAAAGAAATTACTATTTACCTAGGAAATAAGGAAATAATCATTTTGTTTAATTTTTTAGGTTAAAATTTTTATTATACGCATCTCGCACTAATTTGAATTATAACTTTTAATTTCGTCAATATATGTGCCATTATTGGTATTATTTTTTTGTACCGCAATACTATTGATGACAACCAACTGATTGAAAGCATACTGTGAAGCACGGAAGACTGACAATCTAACATTTTCGCATCAGAAAGTGAAGACAATAGGAAAAGAAAATACTTTTATATGAACAGTGATGTCAAAAATTCTGACCTGATATTATAATTGAGTACGATTTAAAAAACTCAACATCTACAAAATTTAATTTTTTCAGGAGGACCGGTTTTTTATGAGCAATAGTCCGTGTGTTTTGTCAGACTACGGTTTTTCATAAAATGACAGTTCAAAACAATTTTCTTTTTCACGTACAAATGATTCTGGTATAGTATCGTTTGATGAGCATATTTTATGTTGTTTTATGTTCTGTGATTCTTTCCTCAATTCCGTAATCATTGGATCCCCTCGCCAATCACTGAGTGTGTCCTTCGCCATTTACTCGCTCAGTCTTAGATATCCATATACGCGGTAAACTTGATTTTTCCGTTTACGATATTTGTGCTCTTATATTGTTTTATGTAATTTATTTGTTGACAGTGTACACAAACCTTTACCAAGTGTTTGGACTGGATGTTTGTCAAATAAATTAAGGATTATTTCGTACCCGACGTAATCTTGGACCCAATAATCTCGGATACTCGGTAAGTGTGTATAAAATAAATCTGATAAGAGGTAAAATGTTCATGTCTCATGTTTTGTCAAAAACAAAACACGTTGATAAATATTGAACAAAAATAAAATTACTTATGTGCATTGAATATCATTTTATAAGGGAGATATTTCAGAAACGGCCTTGCCGTATATAAATACAATCACTTTTCAGGCCTGTAACTGTAACATTGTTCCTTTTATAACAAATGTTTGTATGAACATTTTTTCAGGAAATTTGGCATACTTTAATATTACAAGAGCAAAATTTTTGTAGGATTTATAATTATGGAGTTATACGCAAAAAATCAAAGAATAGAACTATAAAACTCCCCTATCCGCAGGTCACTCGGCATAGTTTTTTAGTATAATGAGCGGTAGGTATTAAACACACATGCCAAGATTCAAACTCTGGGATTTTTAACTCGATTTAACTAATTTGACTGGGCTGTAACTTTTAATGGATGTAAGAGACGTTTTTCTTTAATTGATAAGTTGTTAGAATCTTCAAAAAAGGTAATTGTGTTTCATTTTAAACATATTTGGAATATGTTTCAGGGCATAAAACTATTTTAGAAACATATTCTTTCTCTGAATACTGCTCATGACATGCAGAACCTTATAAATTATATTGTGGTGGAATAGCTATCACAATTGTATGCATATTATGTCACGTACGTAAATAAACATCACATGAAACTCAAACTAGTTTATTTTCTCCAACAAACTACAGACATAAACAATTTGCGGCTACAACATTTCCTTAGTTCCATTTACTTTGGACACTGTCTCGTGTCTCCACTCTTCTCGTCGTGCGTGCACCTCGTCCCCTGGGTACGGCCGCCCACGAGGCGAGCGGTCAGCTCGCCTTGCTGCCCCGGAACGCGGCCCGGCCCCTGGCCAGACCATCGGTGGCGAGGCCGGGAGAGATGGCTCATTGCATCACATGATGTCACTGCAGCTCCTCTAACCGGGAGGTCCTATGATGGAGTCCCGACGGCGGCAGGATTTTAAACACTAGCTTGTCAGCTAGGTCGAATTCAGTCGCTGTCTGGAGAAGAATTCTAGCGGCAGGCTGCTCTGATCGGTAGTTATCCGTGATTTCTCCGATCAACATCAGGCGAATACCGGAGCAGTACCCTAACAAACGGAACACAGACCGCACGCGATCTTTCCGTCCTATTCCTCGTCTTATCCTACCCCTTACTTACTGGCCGAAAGACCAGTCGGGAGCTTAGGGCTTGTCCCGGTTAGGCGGTGCCCCGCTGGTGGGAGATACCTAGTTGAGAAGAACCCCGCTAGTCGACGGTAGGTCGACACCGGATCTCGCCATCCAGCAGGGAAAGATCACCGCCACCTCCCGATGAAAATACACACACTACTCTTACGGGACTATTATTGCAGTAGTTGACGCGCTCGGAATCACGAACAACCAATCAATCAATCGGCGGCGAGCCTCCTCTTTGCCTGTGACTCCACTCGCCGCTTGAGGTCTCTCTCCGCGCCCAGCGGGCACTGTGAGCGCAGGGTCCCTTACGGGCCACCGTGGCGCCGACTCCCTTCGGCGCTGGGTCTCGCGTGTGGCGGCAGCTGTCTCCAGCCACGTCTCACCGCACGAAGCCTGCTTCACTGCGGCCTGACGTCTTGCGGAAGTGCTTGTTCGACCCTCGGACCATCCTCTGGGCGGCCGGGCTGCTGACTCCCCTCGTTTGACTGGTTCCGTCGCTGAGTCCTCACCTGCCTGCACCGGCTGACTCTCGTGGCGGACTCCACAGATTGACCCCTGACCGTGACTGACTGTTGACTCGCCCTGCGGCGTTTATGGCCCGAACAGGGCCTTTTAACTCACATACAACTTGGTGGAGCAACTTACAATGGCGCGTTCTCTTGGAGCTCCTTCTTACAAGAATTAAAATACGAACTGCTGCCAACGATACTCGTAACGTGCGTGACTGTTGTGTAGGTTCGCGAGACGCAAGCAGGCGCGTAATGTTACAAAAGATAGCGTCGATGTTCGCCCTTTCTTCATTGACTTCTTATAATGATATATTATGAATAATGGAACAATTAGAAGACACTTTTTATATTTTTCAGAAATCAGCCTATTTTTATGTGCGTAAATTGGCTAGCCTAAATTGCAGCTCTACCCGGCGAAACTAGCGCCTCGTAAAGTAGCGACCTCGATTTTGTTGTGTTTTGTTAATTCAGGTCGCATCAACAACTAGGTCATTAACTACCACTATTGGATGTAACGTTATGCTATGAGAATGAAACAATATGGTGATGATAGGGGGTTGAAGGACGAACACATAAAACAATGCACGAGGCGTGACTCCAACCCGCGACCCCACAGTCTGAGATCACTACGGCACTACTGTTCAGCGATATCGGCAACGGGGCTGACACCCTCGATCTTTGTCTCCGATTTTGATGGAGGGTTGCAAGGCCCTGGCCCGAATGTAAACCCCAGCGCCGCCTCTGGCGATGACTCGCTCTCCACCTCAGCTCTGGAGTAGAGATGGGCTAAACAACTTTTCTCCAATAACTGTTATCGGAATAACAGTGGACTCGTAATAACGGTTATTAATAACAGTTGAAAAATAACACGTTCACGATCAGCAACCTAACATGTCTGACTGCTATGAGTTAAATCTGTTGCGGCGACTGCTAAGAGTTAATCCCGGCAAAACGAATAACGTTGATAGCACCGTAGAGCTTGTGCAGCTACCTTACGGCGCTTTCTTGCACTGCTTCCCCTAACATGTTTGGGCATGAACAGAGAAACAGCTGATATGAACGAGACTGGATGAACTGCCAAGGAAGAATTGCAGTTAATATGATGAGTAGCAAATGTGTATAGAATATTACTAAAATAAGTGATTCGTGATCAGATTGCAAATATTCTTTCAAATATGCAACATGTTCATAGTGAAGTGACGAGTGCCAAAAATAATGAGCAGTAGAAACTGTGTTTTGCTTACATACAGCTAAAGTCGACAGTCGAATATGACAGTCGAATAAAAATGACAGTCGAATATCAAATATTATAATGAGAGTTATTTGACCGTACCTTATTGTATTCTATAGGACTTAGGGAAATATTAGTGGATCTCACATAAGCTGTAATGGGACAGAAAGAAGTTAAAAAACATATTGGACGGATTTAATTTAAAGGACAAACTTCTTATTGTAGTTTACGTATACAATAAAATATAAAAATACTGTGACACATGGTGTGTAATAATAACGAATTATGTACTGATGAATCTATAATTTGAACACTTGTTAATCACGATTGATTACATGCAGTGAAACTGTTGTCGTACAAAATGGTTGCCGCAAAAGCTTGTAGTAGTTCGCGTTTGACCCAGCAGATTCGAGTACTATGAATATCAACCGATAACAGGATAAATGAAATAACTGTTATTTCGTGTAACACTTACTAAACGTTAACTGTTAAGAAAAAACAGTTTAGCTGTTAAGGGCACATCCCTACTCTCGAGGCACGTGTCCAGCTCGTGCCGCTGACGCTAGCGACACTCTGTAGAGCGCGCTCTGCCTTTTCATGTGCGCGCCAATGTGAAGTGGCACGCAGGCATAACATGTTATGTCATGCAAGAGTCGACAACTGAAATCAACATTTTTTATCTTTGACATTCCACCAGCAAGATCCTTCTCGAGGTTAGTATAAGATGCCTCCCGCCATTTAAGTTTGAATTGCCACTTATCCCATCAGCAAACTTACAAATGAATTCTTACAAAATACGAAGGTTGAGGCAGAAGTCATGGTAACTATTTTTCCTAAAAAATGTTATCGGATAGCAAAATTTCATTTATATCTTGAAAGAAATGCTGTAGTATGGTGTTTACATCAACAGATAACTCTGCAAGTGTCTCTATTAGCACAGAGAGCAACTTGAAATCAGTTGTCCGTCTTCCGCCGTGCGAGGTAAATGTAACCTGTTTCCAACACCGCTCTTGCTCCAAGAGAGCCGTTCACTATAAATGGAATGCCCGAGAATGTCACAGGGAATTGGTGGAAGCTCATGGAATAATGCCCTTCCATGCCGGACAGCCGCGAGATGCGCAAGAGAGTTTCTGCAAAGATGGCGCAGCAACCAGTGATTAGTAACGCACGTGACGACCTGTGAGTATAAGGATCAATGTGATGTGCGGTAATCGAAGATCTACCTAATCAGGCCTTTAGAACGGATATGTAATGCTTTTTGAATTTGTGAAGTCATATTCTCTAAAATGCTTTAGAACATAAAACGAGTAGGGTCATTTCAAATACCTTAATAAATATGATGAATTCAATTTTTGTGTGTTTTCCAAGCAGTTGGTTTATATCTATCTTTCATGTGTGTATTTGAAATTTTGCACCCCTACTTATATTTTCAGAAAAAAATAGTTGCCATGACTTCTGCCCCAACCCTCGTAATACAAAAAACTCAGATAAATATATATGTTAAGTTAAGCAAAATCTACCTTCTATATCTAGTAGTTTTAAAAAGTTATAAAAATCAATTTTGTCTATACAATTGCTTTGATTACAAACTTTTTCACCGAGATATATAAAATCCTGAATACAATGAATTCTCTCGCGGAATACTAGGAACGAATGAAAGATAACACCGAACCCCGCGTGGAACACTCCCGCACAGCCGACATGGCTTTGTCGTGAAACCAGAATCCCATTTGCACGGGCCCCGGGGGTACGAACGCAAGCCCTCATTTTTCATGCCGTCGCCCGCCGGGCTTCACCTGCCTAACAGAGTGGGCGGGGAACGCGCGGAGCAGCAGACAGGGTGGGCCACCAGAGCAGCTGCTTCAAGGATTTCCGGCTGGGAGAGCTCAGCGAAAAACTTCTTTGCTGCTGCAGTGTCGCTAGCCGAGAGTTTCCGGGGTTCGAGTGTCGACGGTGGCAGAGTTTCGATACTAGTTGTATAGTGTAACCGTACAACACGCCTTGTGCGCTTACAGAAATTGCCACCGCCGATCCCCGGTGGCCGAGATCGCTAAGGCAGTAGTGTTGTAGCCATGTCGGACCGAAGGATCGCGGGTGCGAGTTCCGCTTCAGGCATGGTTGTATTTGTGTTCGTCCTTTCACCCCTTATCATCACTATGTCATGTCCTCTTCACAGTTTCCGTAACGTTAAACTCAATAGTGATCGCCAATGACCTAGACGTTGATGCGACCTTAAATTTAAAAAGAAATTGCCACCGCTTCATCGGCGCCAGCGTTTCTACCCCGTCGACTTCCTGGTCGATACGAGAGTCCATGCGACCTCGGGGAAACACTGTGCGCTCTAATTTATCGTCGCGCCGTCGCCACAAGCAGGGGTTGAAGTTTTGAGCCGTTGGCACGTGAGACAAGTGGAGTACAGTGGTCGCGAAGAACTATTTTGCTCGCAGAAGCTCTCTGTCTAAGACCTGCGCTAGACTCACAGGCATCATGGAGCTTCCCAGCTGATCGAGCGCGCGGCCTGCGCGCGAAACTGGTCTGGAGCGGAGTTGAGAGTGTAGTGCGATATTGAGGTTACAGCGTGGATTTGCGAGGTTAATGTTTGAAGTGGGTTTTGTTAGGTTTTGTATTAGTTCTTTTTTAGTAATTTCAGTATAATTCGTTTTTCATTCGTATTGATATATAGAATTAAATTTTCTCACGAAATAAATGTTAATGTTTCGTTTGAGTTCATTGGAGTTGTTTGATTATTGATAAAATTTTGCTTAGTTGTATTTCCCGTAGGTTCGTAGTCTTTTTTTTCGTTTCTTAATTCTGATGATTTTTTCTAATTAATATTCTTTCGTTAAAGTATTCATTATTCATACCAGCACACGCAAAAGCTGACAGATGGCAAAGCAAAGAGTGAACAGAGAAGCGCACTTAGAAGCTATGGTATCGGCAACTGTTTCCTGAAGTTCTCCTTTTTCTCCCTTTCTCCTTTTTCTCCCGCTACAGGTTCATAGCGCTATTCTTCTTCCCGTTGGCGTTTATTGTGAAGGGCACGTCCCTCGCGTTCCCGTCCTCGCCTTCGCGTTGCCGTTCCCGTTCACGGGATATTGTAGAGCGGCCTTAGGTCTTATTCTCAATGCAAACTTAAACGTAAATGAATGCATCTTTTCTCTTGGTACAGTCGTCTACAGGTAGTCGTCGTGTTAGGACGTGTTTCGGAGCAGCTCCGTAAAGTGAAAGGCCATGGGTTGCGACTTGGCGGTTTACCGCGCCCGCGTGGGCATCTGGGCAGGGCGCCTGCGTGTTTTCCGGGTGGCGAAGGGGCAAGCGGTGCGCGTGCGGTCCGGCGACGGCGTGGCTTTGCTCTGCGCAGCAGTTTTGGCCACTCTTCTTGTGATCGGCGGAGTTGAGCAAAATCCTGGTCCTGCTACTGAATCGTCGGTATCCACGTGCCCCAAATGTGATCGAAGCGAGAGAAGACTTCGGAGACTTGAAGCTGAATTAACCGAAGCCCAGCAGTGCATTAGGAAATTAAGCTTCAAGATCCAGGAGTTGGAGAAGCAAAGTGTCTACGAGCGATCAACGCATTCGAGTACCGAAGCAAACAACACCGTCATTGATGATGAGCCTTATAAGAACAAGGTTAAAGTGCTCGGAGATTCGATGCTACGCCACAGCGGAGGAGTTTGCAAGAAGAAAGGAGCCGACGTTTCTTTCTTTCCAGGGATAAACGTTGTGCAAATGAAATCCGTCGTGGAAAGAGCGCAAGAAAATGAAGCCGTGGAAGTCGTCCTTGTGCACGTGGGTACAAATGTATCGAAGAGGCAACCCATCTTCGACACTGTGAACCAGTGCGTGGAGTTAGGCCGTGCTGTAAAAAGAAAATTCAAAAACGCGCGAATTGTTTTATCTGGTGTGATGCAACGCAGAGATGTGCACATCGGTAGACGTGGCAATTAAATCGAGGGTTACGATGGGCATGCGGAAAGATAGACGGTCATTTCGTAGACCCAAATCACTGGCTGGGGCCAGAAGACCTCGCAAGGGATGGTCTTCATCTAAATTTCCGCGGTGCATGGAAGCTGGGCCGCCTGCACGATGAGGTTATTCAGTCATGCTTGCGAGGCAAGTGACTGCACAAAGAAAGACTGTGGCAGCGGCGGAGACGACGGCGGCGGCGGTGACGGTGACGGCGGCGGCTTCGTGGGAAGCGCCATCCCGACATATAGTGACTGCTGCGCGGGAGGAGGCGACTGCTGCGCGGAGGAGGCGACTGCTGCGCGGGAGGAGGCGACTGCTGCGCGGGAGGGGTCGATAGCTGCGCGGGATGAAAACAACTACTGCGCGGGCGCAGGCACCTAAACAAGACGCAGGGATCCCAAAATCAGACTTGCAGGTGAGGAAAGGCTTCACTAGATTGTTGCAGGTGAACTGCCGTAGTATCATGAATAAGGTAATAGAATTTTGGAATTTAATTGAGGCTTGTGATCCTGATATCGTGATAGGTACAGAATCATGGCTCTCGGATGCGGTAGCAAATCGGAAATTTTTCGGTCTGATTATATTACGTTTAGGAGAGATCGCGAAACTAGAGGCGGCGGAGTTTTCATTTGCGTGAAAACACATTAAATGTCGTATCAAATTGGGTTGATAATGTTTTTGAAATGACGGGGTTGAAAATTCATTGTTTAGGAAATATCCTAGAAATAATTGCTTGCTATCGTCCACCGGCTAGTAGTTACGAAATCTTAGGCGCCATACACGAAAGAACTAAAAACATAAATAGCCATCCAGTAGTTATTGCCGGAGATTTAAATCTTCCAGACACTAATTGGAAAGGGTGCGTTTGCGACGGAAATGTGCAGCAACTTGTCAATAGACTTGTTTGGGACAACGGATTAGCGCAGGTAGTAGACCAGCCCACTAGACAGGAAGCGCTTCTAGATATTTGCCTCGTTAGACCGAAAGACTTATTCTTATCGTGCGACGTCATGGAAGGTATAAGTGACCATAAAGCAGTTCTTGTCGACTTGGACTTAAGTACTTCAAGGAAAAGTATTAACGCCGGATTTCCACTGAGGGAATACAAGAAAACGAATGTAGAAGGGCTTCAAAATACTTAAGAGAACAGTACGAAGGGTTTCTTAGAATAGAAGGGGGGATTGAAGAAATATGGCGAGGATTTAAAAATATTCTTGAAAATGCCGTGCAGACATTTGTGCCGTGCAAATTGTTAAAAAGTAACCCCGATCCAGAATATTATAATGCAAAGATTAGATGCATGAAAAGAAAAACCAGAAAGGCGTTTAGAAACAGACACATTAGTGATAACCATATGTCATTATTTCGAAGTTATTCAAAAGCATTAGAAAAGGAAAAGAAAATTGCGGAAGAACGTCATTTGAAATATATCCTTGATTCGGACGGCAGTAATTGGTCGAAATTTTTTAAGTATGTTCGTAGAAGGAAGGGAAACAAAGATGAAATACCAGTTGTTCGGATAAATAATTCGCAAGTAACTGACGACAGGGAAAAAGCAAACGCTTTTAATGCGTATTTCACGTCGGTATTTCAGCAGAAAACTAACGATACACGGATACCAACGTTATCAGATAGAAATCTATTTTATATCGACGTAAATACTCTACGGAAAAGAATAAAATTAATGAAAAGCGGAAAATCTCGAGGGCCCGATTGTATTTCCACGGATATCATTAAATTAGGCGGTGAGGCTATTCTACCGTATCTAATTAGATTATTTAATGTCTCTATCAATAACGCTTGCGTACCGGAAGATTGGAAGTTAGCACTCGTAGTACCTGTTTTTAAAAGCGGTGATAAAACAGTCCTTAGTAACTACAGACCGATAAGTCTCACATCAGTCGTATGCAAACTCATGGAACAATTAATTACTAACTACATCCGGAAAGAATGGGAGGACAAGGAATGGCTGTATCAAGGTCAACACGGTTTCAGGAACGGTTTTCTCATGCGAAAGTCAGCTTGTTTCCCTTCTACAGGACCTTGCCGATGAAATTGATAATGGGGAAGGGTAGACGCGATAGTAATAGATTTTGCTAAAGCTTTTGATGTTGTTCCACACGATCGTCTTGTAAACAAATTAATAGATTCGGGTTATAGACACAAGGGTGGTGGCTTGGATAAACGAACTACTACGTGATAGGAAACAAAAGGTTCGAATAGGAAGCTTTTTATCAACCTCCGCTAGTGTTACGTCAGGGATTCCACAAGGAAGTGTCATTGGACCTCTCATGTTTCTCGCCTTTGTGAATGACTTGCCAAAACATTTAGCTTCAAATGTAAGACTCTTCGCCGATGACTGTATCATCTATCGGGTTATCAAATCAGAGGAGGATGTAGATATTTTGCAGCGAGACACAGACAAATTACACTCCTGGGCAGAAACAACGGCATGGAAATAAACAGTTCGAAGAGCAAAGCCATCACGTTTGGTAGGGGTCGATGTTATGGGTGAAACAGTGTACAAATTGAATAACAATGTCATACCTACAGTTACATCTTGCAAATATTTAGGAATACAGTTAGACAGTAAATTGAGTTGGGAAAATCAAGTAATTTCGTTGTAGGGAAAGCCTGGAGATCTTTACATTCGTTATGCGGATTCTAAAACAGGAGTACGGTGAAAAGTAAAGAATTAGCTTATATGTCACTAGTGCGACCCGTGTTAGAATACGGCGCGGTATGCTGGGACCCGTACAGAATATCGCAGCAAGGTAATCTAGAAAGGCTCCAGCGCAGAGCATTAAAATTCACTTTCAGGGTACAAAAAATAAAGGTGCATGGGAGTCACTCGAAAAAAGGCGGATTAAGTTGCGACTTCTGTGCTATGTACAAAGCATACAAAGGTTATCCTGCTTGGGGTGAAATTAATCGTCGTCTAGGAAAACCTACTTACTTCGGTAGAGCGGATCACAAGCACAAAATTAAGACAAGAGTGCAGAAAACGGATGTTGGGAAATTTTCATTCACAAACAGAACTATTAGAGACTGGAACAGTTTGCCTGCGACAATCTTTGAACCCTTCCTCAAAACCTGAGAAAATTTAAAAATAAATTAGTTTCCTAGCTATTCATCTATAGTTTATGTCATTGTATTATTGTTAAGTTTCTACTGTTAAATAAGTAGAATTTCCTATTAAGTAATTTGTCTAATTGTTATTATTAGTAGTAGTTTGTAGTAGTATTGTCATTATTATTATTATTATTAGTATTATTATTTATATTCCGTGTAGTGCAGTGGCAGTGCAGTGCAGTGCAGTGCAGTGCAGTGCAGTGTTGTGTAGTGGAGGGAAAGAAATGCGAAAGAGATGCATATCAGTTAAGTGTTGTGAAGTGCAGTGCAGTGAAGTGAACTGCAGTGAAGTGGAGTAAAATGAATTGGAGTAAGGTTTGCGCTGTGAAATTATGTACCATTATTCTTAATTTTTTTTTTTTCCTAAATCAAGTACTCTCTTGTAATTTAAATATTCTGCCACCAAGTAATGATACTTCATTGCAGAATTAATAATAAATCTAATGTAAACGTAACGTAGCCCACAAAAACTAGAAATGAGTTACTAAGCGAGACTATTCACAATGCCTTGCCATAACCGTAGACGTAAGGCATCATTCCCAATGCAAACCTAAACGTAAACGTAACGTAGCCGCAAAACCTAGAAATGAGTTACGAAGCGAGACCATTCAAAATGCCTTAACGTAATCGTAGACTTAAGCCCGTAAACTTAAGAGTTCACAAGCTCCAAGCTTTTACGTTAAGTTTACGTCGGGGTTCTGCCGAAGACTAATCAGAGAGGGAGCGTGGAAGGTCGATTTTAGATTGTGTTCAGGTAGTTTGTGATTTTTTTCATCATGTAGAGAACTAGTTGCGAACGGCTTTGAAGCGTGTTGTGAATTCAATGTACAAATTTGGACAATTTTTATTGTGACTTTAACCTGACACGGTGAATAAACTAATTACGTTTGTATTACTCGTGAATTTGGTACAAGAGAATCCTTGTTTATAAGAGGAAGGAAATGTGCGCCCTACTACAGCAGCTACTCGCATATATATTTAGACAAATCGATAGGAATGTGAAAGAAATAGCTAGAAAACGTGGTGGAAAGATTTTTCCACCATGCTAGAAACGAATCGGATCAAGTTTCAGTACGTTGAATTTCTGATTGGTTCATGCGAAACGTACGTTCCGGATTACGTTGGTTATTGCGAATGCTTGTTTTAACGTGTAGACTTTACGGATCAGTTTACAGCATTACGTTACGTTTAAGTTTGCATTGTGAATGAGGCCTTATAGCGGGCCCGCCAGCGCCCGGAGGAAGTTGGAGTTCACGAGTGCACGCGTCCGGAAGTCAGCCCACGTGGAACGGGCGAGAAGCCTGGCTGCCCAGCAGCGCACGGGAGTCGACACTTCCAGTCGAGCGTCGACTGTTGGAGTGGAGAGTTGGAGCCCAGTCAGCCGCTGGGGATTCGCCGCCACGGAGGCGGCGAGAGGCTGCACTCTGTTGGCCGGAAGGGGCCTGCGCACGATCCGTGCCACCGGGAGAGATGCTCAGTGCATCAACTGATGTCACTGCAGTCCCTCTGACCGGGAGATCCTAGGGTCCCACGGCGGCAGGATTTTCGACACTCGCTTGTCAGCTAGGTCGACTTCAGTCGCTGTCAGGAGGAGAAGTCTAGAGAACGGCTTCTCTGATCGGTAGTTTTCCGTGGTTTCTCCGTTCAAACACGTGGCGAATGCCGGAAGCAGTTCCCTAACAAACGGGCTGCGGACAACGCGCGATATTTCCTTCCTCTTCTTGTCCTATCCTAACCCCTTAAACACACACACACTTATACTAACATGCACTACACTACCACACATACCGAGAGACCGGTCGGGAGGTTAGAGCTTGTCCCGGCTGGGGCGGTGCCCTGCTGGTGGGAGATGCCTGGTTTATCCACTTTTGGTATCATGATCTCGCAATACAAGCTTTTGTTAATATTTTTTCTGCAACATTACAATACTTTCTCTATACTGCATAAGTTGTGTGTGTTAAAGATGAGTATTACAATGTTCTGGTATCTATATTTATTGACCCGCACATTTTAAAATCATCATTCTCACAATTTATAATTTATATCATTGTCGATTTGCAATTTTGTTGAAATTGGAAATTATGCACATCAATCATTGATCTTCTTAGTAAATTCACACATGAAGTTTGGAGAAAAGCGAGAGTAAGATTAAAATGTTAGAAATAGTAAATTGTTTGTTGTAATGGAGTGTAGTCTGCTATGACGGTATTTCTCTAAACGTGAAGCAAAATCTGTTCCTAACTATATTCCAACAAGTGACATATTAAATTATTCAAGTTATTTGATTGAATTGAGAAAAAACTGATGGTGACGAACTCAGATGAAAAATTTATGACGGAGTTGTGTCGAAGATTGTCAAATTTAAAGAGCTGTTTCCATGTATGCAATCGCTAATAAATAACTTTGAAAAGTAATATGAAGTGGTAGAAACCGTAAGCAACCGACACGAAGATAAGAAACGAATGGGAACTAGGAGTCTCGTAATAGATGTTAGAATATCTGTAGTTTGTCACAACTAAGACAACAAAAAATAGTGTTAGTCCACAAACATACCATTTTTTGTAGTACCAGAAATGACCCAAACGACATTTACTGTGTGACCGGTTTCCCAAGATACGATTCAAAATGCGGTGTTGGGTCAGAGCTTTCGAGTTTTACCCCTCCCTCGCCCGGCCGTTTCCTCTTGTCATTCTCCCGCCACCCTGTACCCCTTCTCCTCTATCATTCCCCTACCCCGCCCCGCACTCAGCGGGCGACGCCCTGGTTGGCTGCCCTTGCCTGTCATCGCGTTCCGCACCCGCCCGCGGATCCATTTCCATTAGCCTCGGGGTAAGCAGAACTACATGCTCCTTGCTGGATGAATGCGAACTGCATTTCAGGAATAGCGCAATGAGATATCGCGCTATGTTACATCTCTCGTATTGTATAGGACTGATAGCAGCTGAGGTGGCTCAAAACAAAGCGTACCACCGCCTCTGGAGCGACTCTGATCAGGAGGTCCTTCAGTTTGAATTCCGATGGTGAAGGATTTTTGTCACTTGCTTCGTAGTTTGAATTCAGTGGCCGCCTGAAGGAGGTACAGCGTCCGGAATCTCTGGACTGTAGTTTTTACGTGGTTTCTTCGATCAGTGCCGGGACACTACCCCAATAAACGGGCCACGGACCGCGCATGGTCTTTCCTTGCACTTCTTTATCCTGTCCTCTTGTCTCATACACTCACAGTTTTCATGTACTATTCTACCACACGTGTCCACCACAGATTTTATACCATTGACAATTTTTATCATAATGCTTTGTTTCTTTATGATGTGTCTAAAAAAACTGGACAATTGATTTTTGAAAAACATTCCAAAAGGCTCAAATTGTCCAAAATAAATAAATTGTTATAAAATATTGATTCTGTTTTATTAAGGTAAAAAAAACATTGCAATACAATAAACCAGTTACAAAATTCCGGTTGACAAACGCGTGCGTGCCGCGGTCTCCTCCAGATTACCCCCCACTCCACTCCATGCCACCCCCATGCGAGACCCTCACCACACCCACACCCCGTGCTGTGGGCCCGATCTGAGGCGCCCTTTGCGGCCGAGGCAGCGCCAAGGGCTTAGGGCCGAATCAATACATTCCGCGGCGTCTTCGGCCCAGGGCTCCGGGCGCCCTCCGAGGGCCTCATCGCCCCGAGACCGCTGGCTGGGCGCCCCCCGCCCAGCGCCCCCCGCCCAGCGCCCCCGCCCAGCGCCCCACGCTCAACGCCCCCGCCCCAGCGCCCCCCCGCCCAGCGCCCCCCGCTCATCGCCCCCGCCGAGTGCCCCCGCCCAGCGTCCCCACCCAGCGCCCCCGCCCAGCGCCCCCCGCCCAGCGCCCCTCGCCCAGCGCCCCCCTCCTAGCGCCCCCCTCCTAGCGCCCCCCTCCTAGCGCCCCTCCTCTAGCGCCCCCCTCCTAGCGCCACCCCCAACCAGCGCCCCCAGCCCAGCGCCCGCCCCGTGATCCCGGGCTCCCCGCAGAGGAGCACGTCGCCCCTCCGAGGGCAAAAATAGCTCGTTTTTTGTGGATTCTCGTCAATCGCTTACCACTGCAATTCCGGTACTCGGATCCCGGTTCCCTCACAGGGGGAACCGCGAATGATTAGCTAGTCGTGGTTGCTGGTGGAAAAATGCTAGAGACCACTCTGACTCTGAGCATCACAGCGAACTGACGTCGATAATCTCGCTGAGGAGATGGCTTGCTGCCGACCCTTGGGCGGGATTGGGCGTGGAACAGGTTAGCCGGCATCTCTTGTGCAGCAAGGCGGTTTCTTCCAAACCCACATTCAAAAAGTCCAGACAGGGAAAACGAACCTCCCTATCGGGGTTGCCCAGGTATCGGACGACTCACGTCGATAGCCTCGAGGGGGCCTCCAGGTGGGCACTTGGCTTCCGGCATTCGTCTGGTGTTAATCGGAAAAAACTCGGAAAACAACCGATCAGAGCAGCAGGCCGTTAGAATTCTCCACCAGAAAGCGGCGAAACTCGACCTTGCTGAGTAGCTAGTGTCGAAAATTCTGCCGCCGTCGGAACTCGAACCATTTAAAATGAAATTTTAACATGATTATGGTTAGGACAGCCTGTAAAATAATACTGAAGTTTCCAGAAAGCAATAATGCAAGACGACGAATTGGATTTTTTGTAAATATTGCGTACGCCATGGACGAAACTGTTACTGAGGGTGAAGACAGGTAACTAACAACAAAACAGTACAACAAAAGTCCTTAAAGACAAAACAATAGCTCTTTACTTCAAGATTTTGGAAAGAACTACACTGTGGTCCGTTGTTGAATCCTCTCTCCATTGGATTGCCAATGTTAAGGACGGCTATTCTTTATCGCTAAAGTTTAACGCGATTTTATGATTAATGAATTTCAAATGCAGTTATATGAGCCGGAGACTGTTCTCTTTTGACTTCTGAGTTCTACGTAAAGTGGCGAACTTCCAATGCTGCAATTATCTTCGGAATTCACGTCCCTTTCTGCCTACATCGAGAGGAGTCAAAAGTGATCGCATGGTCCTCATTTATGCAGTTTGTTAATCTTTCCATATGGTAAAAAATCCACCACTCTATTCTTATCTAGGCCAACGTTATTGAACCGCCAACGCAATCGAAACGGAGAAATTAAAACTTGTCATGCGAATGGGTTCTTTGGGATAATTATATTAATCATTTTAATTACCAAATTCAATAATAAACTTTGTCGATGAAGAACACGTTTTAAAATGCATGAGGTGCGATTTCATAAAATGGAATCTATTGTATTTCCCGCTGCCTACTACTGTCGTTCCCGTAGACGATTAAACGTTGCCATTGTGTTGTTGTTGTTGTGTTTGCCCGACTGAACAAAGAGCGCCGGCGGGGGAGCCTTCCTCATCGGGAGCGCGAGTCCGTTGTATTTGCCGTGGCGTTGCCCCGCGCGCCGTTGACATCAAAGCGACCGCCGCGCCGGCCACGCGTTTGTGTGCTCTTGGAGCGCCCACGCAACCTGTGCGCACCGCCTAGACCGTGGAGGGGAGGAGGGGAAGGGAGGGCGTGAGGGGCGGGGAGAACACGAGTGGTGTGAGGGGCGGGGGAGGGAAGGACGGGAAGGAGGAGCGGGTGAGGGGTGGAGGGAGGGCGGTGAGGGGTGGGGACGGGTGGAGGAGAGGGCTTGAGGGGCGGGGAGGGATAGCGGGGAGGGCGTGTGGGTCTGGGTTCAAAGTTCGCGACCGGCGAATGCCCGACATCGGCTAATTACTTGTACCTGCAAATTGATTGTCCCGAGAACAGTTCAGGTTGCTAATGCATTGATGTGAAGATGAAAGGTTCCTCTTAAGCCGACAAGTTTAAAGAAATTGCGCGAAGGTATGCCCTCAGTAGTTTATGCTTTTGGAATCAATATTCACGGACCCTCCTCCATGGTTATTGCACCACGGCTCGCTTCCCACCTACGGATGCGACATCGATGTCGATGTTTCAAAAACATTACTGTTTGTATAAAAATATCGATGTATTAAACATCGACGTATTAAAGCCTATGTTTTATGAACGTCAATGTTTTATGCTCGATGTTTTTGCTTTTACAATGTTTTGTCATGGATGAAAATTCCCATAATTACAATTTTGTAGAACCTAAAATTTCAAATAATAATTTATAGTACCACTGTTTGTTTTCGAACCACACGAAAGCGGTATGTACGACCTTCATTGAAAATATTGTTATTCCTCGCCCGAGATCATGATTCCTGATATTTCCTTCGTCTCCTTCGCATTTTGTAGTACATGGAGAGTCGTTTTTAACTTTGTTTTCAGTTAAAAATTTAATTATAAATAAGATTTCTTGCGCACCAATTGAACGTTGAAGGTTACTAAATATAATTTAAAAGATCGATCTTCAAAAACATGTTCAAGAACATCGGTGGTTTTCGGTCGCCGTATTTTAAACATCGATATTTTAATTTAAAACATCATATTTTAAATTTGACCATCGACATTTTAATTTTGAACATCGATATTTTAATTTTCAAATCTATATTTTAATTTAAACATTGATATTTGAATTTTGAACATCGATATTTCATTTTAACCTTAATCTTTTAATTTTGAACATCGATATTTTCATTTTAATCATCGATATTTTAATTTTGAATATTGATATTTTAATTTAAACATCAATATTTGAATTTTCAACATCGATATTTGAATTTCCAAAATAGATATTTTAATTTTAAACATCGATATTTTAATTTTAAACATCGATATTTTAATTTAAACATCGATATTTAATTTTAAACATCGATATTTGAATTTGAACATCGATATTTGAATTTTGAACATCGATATTTTAATTTTAAGCATCGATATTTGAATTTTGAACATCGATTCTAGGCAACATCGATGTTTGTCCCACGTTCTGTTCTGTCGGAGCGTCAGCTCGTGCCAGCCGCTCCACGCGCCTCTTTAGTCGCGCAATCGCTGCCCCTCATTCGCGCGACACGATGAGGAAATGCGCTCTGCAGAGTGCGGCGTTTGCACCACATCCAGGGGGGAGGTCCAGCGATAACTTTGGAGGGGCATCATAGATGTTCGTTAAATAATAAAAATTCGTTATTAAATTCTATTGTATTATTTTGACTGTATGTATGATACTGAACGATATTATTTTTTTTAAAATAATTACATAGTTCTAACATAATTCTTCTTCTTCTATACTTCATGGTTAGGTTTACGTCTGTTCCGTTCCAACATAATAAATATTTAATTCAATTTTTCCCAAATAAAAGACGGTAGCAAACGAAAACTCTACGCCTTTGGCGGGGGGCATGCCCCTCCCCCGGATCCGCCGGTACTCGCCTCCCGCTGCTATCGGAACCCTGCGTTTTTGCTGCTTTTATCAATGCACGTGACCTCGGCTAGGTATCCTATAATCCCTGCATCCTTAGGCATTGAAGCCTGATTGGAAAACGTAGAGTAAATTAAATTGATGTTAGACACATGTTGCATGAAGTTAAATTTATATTTGCACATTTGTGTTAACGAATTTAAGATATAAGAAATACACTGGCGGCAGTGCGCGCGAAGCAAACGGAGGAATGTGCCTTTCTATTTTAAAAATGAAATAAAAATATTAAATTGAGTCAATATATGAGTCTACAATATGAATTGAAAATGGATGGTAACTGTGCAAACAACCAAGTCAGAACTGAACTGTGACCGCTTAATTATTCAGGACAATAACGGTTTGGCACATGGGATTTGTATGGCCGATCTCCGTTCGTGTGACCCACTCCAAATGAAACGATATATGGTGGGGCGGGCACGGGAATGTCTTTAATACCAATCAGAAATACGAAATGCGAACTTCAATTGGAATGCATAAACGGAATAACAGCAATCAGGCCACTAACTGAAAGAATCAGCCATTGATCAACGAAGCGACAAAGAAGAACGGGTCAGTTCAGCTAGGGTAAAGTTAGTGGATGATAAATTTGCGAACTAAGAGGTGAAAAAGCTCAACGAGAGGTAAATATTTCATGGAAGATTATTTAAATACATTGCAAAGTTATTTGATGGAAATATGGAGTAAGGCGAATGAAAAATTATAGTTTTCTACTGTAGTAAAAAAATTGATCAAGTAACTTTCTAGCTTGTTTTCTTTTATTACGGTCTTACTTTCTTAGATTTTCTTTTGATTTCTAAATGTAATGTGATTTTTAAGTTAATTACATCTGCCAAATGATACAATTACTATATAAGCACTATAGCCGACGTTCAAAATAATTGTTCTTATTAATAATACAAACAAGTACGTGCAACATATTGCTTGCATAAAGATGGGCCATATTTGGGAGGGCATATGAGAATGCTTTGTGATATGGCAACGTTTGGAGGACCGCGCCTGCAAAAAAAAGTGAGCGAAAAGTTGTACACACGTCGCCAGAGACACGACACTGTCAATAAGATCAAAGTAAGATCTACCCGATTAAACGCCTATAGAACGGAGGTAAAGGACACAACAATCTACATACAAATCTGAATCGAAGTAGGAATTTTTTGCCAATGGGTAGCTGTAGCACGCGGAGAGGTAGAATTTCTTTCAAGATCAACCAAAATGATAAATCTCTTACCCCAGAACTTTGGCTTCTTGGTTAATTATTTCTTGTGAATTTTTGGGATGGTGGGGAGTAAAATATGTGAATTTTTTCTTGTGTGGATTCATTCTAACTTTCCAACTTTGATTCAATTCCGTGTCCTTATCTAAAAGGTTTTGGAGGTGATAGTTTGCTATGAGTACGAATATGTCAGAGCTTTGTGACGTGTATTGCTTCATCGTCAGCGTGAAGTATTATGTTGCGTTTCCTTCCCATACAGTGTCATATCATTAAATATTAAATAGAGGCCACAGAGTTGAACCTTGAGGTACATGTGCGGTGATTTGATATATTCTTGATGAAGTGTTGTTGATTTTAATTATGTTGGAGGTGAAATACATTATAATTTTAATTACATATTTTGAGGTTTCCAATGGTATATATTTTGTACACAAGGGCATACTTTTATCACATGGTATGCCATGCTTAACCCATACCTGGAATGTTGTGAATATTGAAGTGGAATACTCATTTTGGAGGAATCCATAATCTATGTCATCTGTTTCTCTTATTAATGGTGACAAGGGGAATGCTTTTGTTTGCAGCCCAATTGAATACCATTAGCGCTTCTGAGGCTGATAAAAAATTGGTTGCGTCTGTTCAGGACCACCTTTTCAAAAAAATAGTTGGATAAAGTAGATAGGTTTATTGGCCTGTAATTTTCTGAGCGTGTGGGATTTTTGCTGGTGGTTTAACCCTAGTAGGACTATCATCTTCTTTCCTTGGGGGGAAGTAGATTTGTTTTGGTTTCAGTTTCGGCATTATTATTACTGGGTATTACGTATTCTAATGAAAATAGTTTAATGAGATTACGTATTCAGTATAAATTTCTTTGCGTGTAGTTAATTTTTGAGAGCATTTATAACTGTCACTCGTTAAGGAGCTGCATTTTCCCAGTTGGTAATTACTCTCTGTGCTAAGTCAAACTCTTTGCACAATCGTATTGATAGTGATATGATCAATGGGCGGTGGTTCCAACTGAATGATGTGGTGGAGCGGAAAGTTATTATCCTTGTTTTTGTGTTAGAGGGGAATGGGGATGCTGTTTGGGTTTGATCTTGTAACTTTCTTTGAGCTCGTTTTTATCGTTATGGTAATTGCAAATTCGTACATGTTTTGCTATGACATGACGTAGCATTACATTCCCAAATGTTGGTTTTACTATTCTAGTCTTCTATTAATACAGAAGGGCAGTTGTTGATTAATGAAGCGCGTTTTCTGGGAATGTCTTGTTCTGGGTTTATGGCTGCAATGATAAGTACTGTTTGGGTGTTAACATAATTTAACATCAACTGATATAAAATGGTGTAGAAATTTTAACTAGAGGATCCCGGCAGACTATATATGATGTAGAGATTTATAACTAGAGGACCCTGCATCTATCCCTCTTCCTCTCTCTCTCTCTCTCTTCTCTCTCTCTCTCTCTCTCTCTACCCCTCTATGTCTCTCTCTGTCTCTAGTCCGTTCGTCGGCCGGTCTCCGGCATGTGTGGTCGTTGGTGCATGTTAGTGTAAGTGTGTTAGGGGTGAGGGTAGGACAAGGAAGAGGAAGGAAAGATCTCGCTCGGTCTGTGACCCGTTTTTTAGGGTACTGCTCAGGCAATCGCCTGATATTGATCGGAGAAACAACGGAAAACTACCAATCAGAACGCTAGAATTGTCCTCCAGACAGCGACTGAATTCAACCGAGCTGACAAGCTAGTGCGAAAATCCTGCCACCGTCGGGCTCGAACCTTGGACCTCCAGGTCAGCTGAAGCCCCTCTCCCGGTTTTAGAAGGAAATTATGACATCTTTCGGAGAATAATTAGTTGAAAGCGTTTGCAGCATGTCAGTCAGCACTATGTAGGCAAGTTCGCTGCACTGAATCGATAATT
>JAHLJT010002406.1:10743844-10811130 GCA_031308135.1 Acheta domesticus
TTTTATTAATGAAATTTATTTTTAAAAGTTGATCTATAACTTCACTAACATAAACATTCAAGAAGTTTTTAAGACGAGTCGCGTCCTGACCGCCGTGGTGGCCGGACGCTCCGTTCGCTCAGGCTCAATCACGTTGTGTGCGTTCACTGTCTCAGTGGTTGTCAGTGCAATTGTTAAACGTGGTAGAAGTGGAGTATTGTTACATGAAGTGATATTGCTTAACTAAGTGAAAAGTTCTTTTCGTGATCACATGGAGCCCTCTCAAGTTCATCAATCTTCAGGAGACCAGAACAGTAAGACAACCATTAACTATGCTAAAGTTACCATGCAATCTCTCTTTCCAAAGAAAGAAAATGCTATCATCATAGACTCGGCAAATAGTGCACCAATAGTAGAATTTATTGAAAAGTTATCAACTAAAGTTAATCCTTCTCATATTAAGTTTGCTTCGAAAATATCGAACAACAGACTCTGTGTGTACCTATCCAGCAAAGATATCGCAGATGATCTAGTCTACCATCATAAGAACATTGTTGTGGCTAATCAAGTATTCCCCATAAGACCATTAATCTCCAGGAACAAAAGAATTATTCTGTCAAATGTTTGCCCGAGTATACCGCATCAAGTTATTGAAGAAGCATTACTAACATTCGGTGTTAAAACTGTAGTACCGTTAACATTTCTTCGTGCTGGATTTAATAATCCCAACTTGAGCCACAATCCTCAGTTTTCGCCGACAAACATTTGTTTCACCGGATGATGAACATAAATTACCTGAATCATTTCAAGTGTTTATGGATAATGTCCCCCATTGGATATATGTAACCCCTGATGTTCCTATTTGTTTTTTGTGTAAAAATCAGGGCCACATTGCTAAAAACTGTCCAAATCAATGTAACTCCCAATTAACTAATACCCTACCTCTCCCTACGGAAGTAGAAATCACAGAATCAAATAATGAGAGTTTTGATCATTCTAATAATGTTTCTCTCCAATGCATTTGAAAACTACTCTTCCCGAGAGCGAACTGAACGAAAGTTCTAGCCCTAACCTTGGCCTTGACAGCTTCCCCCCTCTACTTACCTCTCCTCCCCTCGAGCCGACCGTGAGAAAACCTAGTTGCCTCAAATGAAAACTCAATGGGCCGTTGACCTTTCCTGCAACACTGTCAGATTAAAGAGACCGTTATCTACTGTAAGCTCGAATACAGAACTGATTAGCAATCAGTCAGATAGCGAGATTGACAGTAACTCGGAAACCTCTGACATGGATGATAAAACTGTGGAGAATAAAGAAAAAATAAAGAAACAATCCTCCAAAAATAAGAAAAACATTGAAAATATAGTAAACCAATTCCACCCTCACTGATTCTGTTAATAACAAGTTAGAAACTGAGGAAACCCTGGACCATAAAAAAACCAACCCCAAGAAAAAGAAGAAAGAAGACAAAGAAGACCCCTCTACTTTGGAACAAACATCAACAAAATCAATTAATGAATTACTTGTTCCAGCTAAAGACTTCATAGAAACTAACCAAGACAAATTTCCACTTAATTTTCAACAACTCACATCATTTATAGAAAACTCTTATGGTGCCCGAGATCCAATAATCATTGCTAAAGACCATACCAAAGACATTGTTGGTTTAATTTTAATGATGAAAGAAACATATCCATACCTCACTGCAAGATCAATAAAAAGCAGGTTGACTAGAATAACCAAAAAGCTTAAAAGAGCTACACAACAAGTTGAAAATAGTGAGACAGATACCAGCATGGAGAACTCAATCATTAACACTAATTAAATTATTACATTGTCAATGATTTTTATTCAAGACTTGGAAGTATACAACATTTGAAGAATTTAAAGGAGGATGCTCTTTTACAAGAAGACACAGAACACACTTCATCTGATTAATTTTTAAACAACTTATTACAAGCATGTTGGTACTTCAATGGAATGTAAATGGATTTCATACTAGATATGAAAGAATACAATTACTATGCCAGCAATATCTCCCAGAGGTGATATGTATACAGGAAACTAATTTCAAACTCAACAATAAAGGAAAAATGAAAGGTTTCAAATGCTTCAATAAAACAGAACAAATTGTCATCATGCATCTGGTGGAGTGGCTACATTTGTCAAAGAAAACTTCTCTGCCACCGAATTACACATCAGCTCTGATTTGGAGGTAGTTGCTATTCAAATATCATTCCCAATTAATATTTGCATCTGTAATATTTATATCCCTAATAGTTATGCATTTGAATCCATAGAGATATATAATATTATAAAACAACTCCCCAAACCGTTCTTATTGTTGGGTGATTTTAACTCCCATAATAAATTATGGGGATCCTGTTTTAATGACTCAAGAGGGATGAAGATAGAAACAGTTATTGAGGATACAAACATGATCTTGTTAAATAATGGTCAACCTACCCATATAAATATAAGTAGTGGTAACTTTAGTACTATTGACCTCACTCTAAGCTCCACTAATCTGGCTCACAAATGCAGCTGGTGGGTGGAAGAAACTCCTCATGATAGTGACCACTTTCCAGTATTCACAAAAGTTGATTTTCCATTTGATGTGGATAGTAACACTTACGGAATCCAAAAATGGAAATTTAACCAAGCTAATTGGAAGAAATATAGTGACATAATCAATACATCCCTTCATGATTTTGACTTCAATAATTTCATGAATGAGAATGTGGATTCCATAGTTACCAACTTCTCAGATATAATTAAACAAGCAGCAAATGAAGCAATAGGAACTTATACACCATCTTTGAAGACCAAATTTGTTCCATGGTGGAATGAGAAGTGTAAAGAAGCTATTAAAATATCCAATCATGCTTACAACCGGTACAAAAAACATAAAACTGACGATAACAAAATTGAATACAAACGAACAAGAGCTCTCACCAGAAGAATCCTTAAAGAGAGTAAAAGCAACTCCTGGAAAAATTTTGTGTCGTCTATTAGCTCGAACAATAGTATAAGAGAATCATGGAAGAAAATAAATGCAATTCAAGGACACAAAAGATATAGCCAGATACATTTTATTCAAGACGGAAACAAAATCATTGCACAATCTGCAGATATTGCCAACGTACTAGCTGATACTTTTGTGAGAAATTCTAGCTCTCAGAACTTCTCCGATGTCTTTCAAGAATATAAAAATGAAGAAGAAAAGAAGAACTTCCTGATGATTATGATGACAAATGCTCACCCCTTCAACTAAATAATCCCATAACCATGGAAGAACTTCTTACGACCATTGAATCCACCAATAATTCCTCTCCTGGTCCGGACAATATTCCGAATATCCTCATCAAAAATCTCCCCACACTTGGAAAGGAAGTTTTACTAGATGTATATAACTATATTTGGACGAAAAGAGTATTTCCCAAGATCTGGAAGATGGCCATAGTAGTACCTGTTGCTAAACCTGGTAAAGACCCATCCAAATCTGATAACTACCGTCCTATATCACTTACATGTAACATGTGCAAAATACTCGAGAAATTATCAACAAACGTCTCAGATGGTTCCTTGATACTCAGAAAATCATAAATGATAATCAATTCGGCTTTCGATCTGGACACTCCACTATGTCACATCTAATTAGTGTTGATAGTCAAATTCAGGAGGCATTTATGAACAATCAACACGTAATTGCTGTTAGCCTGGATATAGAGAAAGCGTACGACATGGTATGGAAACGACGGATCTTGAAGATTTTGCAGATAATAGGAATAAAAGGAAATATGTATGATTTTATTAAAAACTTTTCTCTTGATCGCAAATTACAAGTTAGGATCAATGGGCAACTTTCAGATATTAAACAGATTGAAAATGGTGTACCTCAAGGATCCGTTCTAAGCGTGACTCTTTTCCTACTATCAATTAATGATATAGACAAGGGGGTTCAACCACCAGTTATTATAAGAAAATATGCGGATGACATTACTGTACTATGCAAAGGAAAATCTGTCCCATCTACTCAAAAGACCATGCAAAAAGCACTAAACACAATTTTTGAATGGTCTTTGAGCACAGGGTTTAAATTTTCTGCCAAGAAAACAGAATGCATGTTTTTCTCAAAGAGAATTGATACAGTATCTCCTAAACTCCAGCTTGGAACTCAACCCCTTCGCTTTGTCAACAAAATGAAAATTCTTGGACTACAATTTGACCCAAAATTAACTTGGAAGATCCACATACAAGAACTAATAATGGAATGCAAGAAGAGACTTAACGTTATTAAATGCCTCTCCAACAACAACTGGGGTGCTGATAAAAACCTTCTGCTATTAACATATAAAGCTATCATTCGATCAAAAATCGATTATGGTTCACTCTTATACCAATCTGCTAACAAAAAAGAGCTGAGGAAAATAGAATCAATACACAATAAAGGGCTTAGAATATGCACTGGATGCTTCCACACCACCCCTATAGGAAGTATACTTATTGAAGCACAAGAAACCTCATTAAACCACCGAAGGAAAACTCTCAATCTCAAGTATGCTGCCAAAGCTGCCTCGTCTACTAACCCTATAATACACAATGACATTTTTCCTCAGCTACAGAATATCTATAGTAGTCACTTTCGATATAAACCTATGTACAGTAGAATAACCCAGCAACTTAAAGAACTAAACATTAAAAGTATAAGTGCTGAGAAACATAGACAATTCCAAATACCGCCATGGACCATAGAAAAAATGACATTAGAGCTATCACTCACTGATTATAACAATAGCAATTTAACAAAAGAAGATTGGAACACACAATTTAAAGAAGTAATCCAGAAGTATAAAAACTACTCCCATTTTTATATTAGTAACAAAAATAGTGAACAAGATAATGAAGCCATCGTATATACACCCAATGAAAAATTTAGTTTCTTACTACATCACTACTGCAGTTCTAATAGCACTGAAAGTTATGCTTTAATGACAGCACTAAAAATGATATATCAATCGCTGGACTCAAATATAATTGTATTCACAAACTCACTCTCTACAATAAAACTATGCTCCAACAAAACTTCAAACTCTGAAATGGCTGTCAAGATTCAAGAACTACACCATCTTATTCAACGGCTTGGTAAAAAACTTGTTATCTTTTGGATTCCCCCTCTTCTGGATATACCACTGGCTGCACCAGGAAGTCAGATTCCAACATCACTAGTCGACCTCCGGTCAGTAAAAAATGTGCATAACATAGCACACACGACAAATGATATCTGGAAGTACTTGTATGGAAAAATGAAAACCAAGTGGAGCGAAGATTGGAAAATTTATAAGGCTAGTAGTATTCATAAGAAGATAAAAAACTTCTACAACCTGCAAACTTCAAAAAAAATTGTGCCGCAAAGATCAAGTTACAATCACCAGAATTAGATCAGAACACACGAGGCTTACTCACCTCTACCTAATAAACCAGAATACTCCCCCAATTTGTAATATATGTAATGAACAAATAACAATAATACATATTATTCAGGAATGTCCTATGTACAATCAATCCCGCCAAACAATCTTACAGAACTTTAATTCTGATGCTTTACTTTATTCAAGCTCCCTACAAGAAAAAATTTTAAAATTTTGCAAATCAATTAATGTCGAACTGTAAAACAAACTGTAATATTGTTTTTAAGCATACGTACTGTGTAAATTATCACATGTAGTAAAATATTTCCAACCCCTGGTGTAATATAAACTGTAATGTCTCACTATTCACTGAACAAAAATGTATAATTGTAAAAAAAAAAAAAAAAAAAGTAACCATGCTATGTAAACTTACAGAACCTTGTAAACTTAATGTATGTACCTTATTGTAAAATTACAGAATAGTCGCTAATAACCTCGCAGTTGATGCGACTATAAATAAATAAATAAATAAAATAAATAAGAAGTTTTAAAGTTTCTAATTTTAACAGATTATCTTCATTGCTCGTAATTACTCGTTCGCGTGAATTTCAAATTAAGGGTACTTTGAAACGAAAATTGCACATTAAAGAAATTACTATTTACCTAGGAAATAAGGAAATAATCATTTTGTTTAATTTTTTAGGTTTAAAATTTTTATTATACGCATCTCGCACTAATTTGAATTATAACTTTTAATTTCGTCAATATATGTGCCATTATTGGTATTATTTTTTTGTACCGCAATACTATTGATGACAACCAACTGATTGAAAGCATACTGTGAAGCACGGAAGACTGACAATCTAACATTTTCGCATCAGAAAGTGAAGACAATAGGAAAAGAAAATACTTTTATATGAACAGTGATGTCAAAAATTCTGACCTGATATTATAATTGAGTACGATTTAAAAAACTCAACATCTACAAAATTTAATTTTTTCAGGAGGACCGGTTTTTTATGAGCAATAGTCCCTGTGTTTTGTCAGACTACGGTTTTTCATAAAATGACAGTTCAAAACAATTTTCTTTTTCACGTAAAAATGATCCTGGTATAGTATCGTTTGATGAGCATATTTTATGTTGTTTTATGTTCAGTGATTCTTTCCTCAATTCCGTAATCATTGGATCCCCTCGCCAATCACTGAGTGTGTCCTTCGCCATTTACTCGCTCAGTCTTAGACATCCATATACGCGGTAAACTTGATTTTTCCGTTTACGATATTTGTACTCTTATATTGTTTTATGTAATTTATTTGTTGACAATGTGCACAAACCTTTACCAAGTGTTTGCACTGGATCTTTGTCAAATAAATTAAGGATTATTTCGTACCCGACGTAATCTTGGACCCAATAATCTCGGATACTCGGTAAGTATGTATGAAATAAAATCTGATAAGAGGTAAAATGTTCATGTCTCATGTTTTGTCAAAAACAAAAACACGTTGATAAATGTTGAACAAAAATAAAATTACTTCTGTGCATTGAATATCATTTTATAAGGGAGATATTTCAGGCCTTGACGTATATAAATACAATCACTTTTCAGGCCTATAACTGTAACATTGTTCCTTTTATAACAAATGTTTGTATGAACATTTTTTCAGGAAATTTGGCGTACTTTAATATTACAAAGAGCAAAATTTTTGTAGGATTTATAATTATGGAGTTATACGCAAAAAATCAAAGAATAAAACTATAAAACTCCCCTATCCGCAGGTCACTCGGCATAGTTTTTTAGTATAATGAGCGGTAGGTATTAAACACACATGGCAAGATTCAAAACTCTGGGATTTTAACTCGATTTAACTAATTTGACTGGGCTGTAACTTTTAATGGATGTAAGAGACGTTTTCTTTAATTGATAAGTTGTTAGAATCTTCGAAAAAAGTAATTGTGTTTCATTTAAACATATTTGGAATATGTTTCAGGGCATAAAACTATTTTAGAAAAATATTCTTTCTCTGAATACTGCTCATGACATGCAGAACCTTATAAATTATATTGTGGTGGAATAGCTATCACAATTGTATGCATATTATGTCACGTACGTAAATGAACATCACATGAAACTCAAACTAGTTTATTTTCTCCAACAAACTACAGACATAAACAATTTGCGGCTACAACATTTCCTTAGTTCCATTTACTTTGGACACTGTCTCGCGTCTCCACTCTTCTCGTCGTGCGTGCACCTCGTCTCAGCTTGTCGGTCCTGGGTACGGCCGCCCACGAGGCGAGCGGTCAGCTCGCCTTGCTGGCCCGGAACGCGGCCCGGCCTCTGGCCAGACCATCGGTGGCGAGGCCGGGGAGAGATGGCTCATTGCATCACATGATGTCACTGCAGCTCCTCTAACCGGGAGGTCCTATGATGGAGTCCCGACGGCGGCAGGATTTTAAACACTAGCTTGTCAGCTAGGTCGAATTCAGTCGCTGTCTGGAGCAGAATTCTAGCGGGCGCCTGCTCTGATCGGTAGTTATCCGTGATTTCTCCGATCAACACCAGGCGAATGCCGGAGCAGTACCCTAACAAACGGAACACAGACCGCACGCGATCTTTCCGTCCTATTCCTCGTCTTATCCTACCCCTTACTTACTGGCCGAAAGACCAGTCGGGAGCTTAGGGCTTGTCCCGGTTGGGCGGTGCCCCGCTGGTGGGAGATACCTAGTTGAGAAGAACCCCGCTAGTCGACGGAAGGTCGACACCGGATCTCGCCATCCAGCAGGGAAAGATCACCGCCACTTCCCGATGAAAATACACACACTACTCTTACGGGACTATTATTGCAGTAGTTGACGCGCTCGGAATCACGATCAACCAATCAATCAATCGGCGGCGAGCCTCCTCTTTGCCCTGCGACTCCACTCGCCGCTTGAGGTCTCTCTCCGCGCCCAGCGGGCACTGTCAGCGCAGGGTCTCTTGGCCATCGTGGCGCCGACTCCCTTCGGCGCTGGGTCTCGCGTGTGGCGGCAGCTGTCGCCAGCCACGTCTCCACCGCACGAAGCCTGCTTCACTGCGGCCTGACGTCTTGCGGAAGTGCTTGTCCGACCCTCGGACCATCCTCTGGGCGGGCGGGCTGCTGACTCCCCTCGTTTGACTGGTTCCGTCGCTGAGTCCTCACCTGCCTGCACCGGCTGACTCTCGTGGCGGACTCCACAGGTTGACCCCTGACCGTTGACTGACTGTTGACTCGCCCTGCGGCGTTTGTGGCCCGAACAGGGCCTTTTAACTCAACATACAACGTGGTGGAGACCATTACAATGGCGCGTTCTCCTGGAGCTCCTTCTTACAAGAATTAAAATACGAACTGCTGCCAACGATACTCGTAACGTGCGTGACTGTTGTGTAGGTTCGCGAGACGCAAGCAGGCGCGTAATGTTACAAAAGATAGCGTCGATGTTCGCCCTTTCTTCATTGACTTCTTATAATGATATATTATGAATAATGGAACAATTAGAAGACACTTTTGGTATTTTTCAGAAATCAGCCTATTTTTATGTGCGTAAATTGGCTAGCCTAAATTGCAGCTCTACCCGGCGAAACTAGCGCCTCGTATAGTAGCGACCTCGATTTTGTTGTGTTTTGTTAATTCAGGTCGCATCAACAACTAGGTCATTAACTACCACTATTGGATGTAACGTTATGCTATGAGAATGAAACAATATGCTGATGATAGGGGGTTGAAGGACGAACACATAAAACAATGCCCGAGGCGGGACTCGAACCCGCGACCCCACGGTCTAAGATCACTACGGCACTACTGTTCAGCGATATCGGCAACGGGCTGACACCCTCGATCTTTGTCTCCGATTTTGATGGAGGGTTGCAAGGCCCTGGCCCGAATGTAAACCCCAGCGCCGCCTCTGGCGATGACTCGCTCTCCACCTCAGCTCTGGAGTACAGATGGGCTAAAGCTTTTCTTCAATAACTGTTATCGGAATAACAGTGGACTCGTAATAACGGTTATTAATAACAGTTGAAAAATAACACGTTCACGATCAGCCACCTAACATGTCTGACTGCTATGAGTTAAATCTGTTGCGGCGACTGCCAAGAGTTAATCCCGGCAAAACGAATAACGTTGGTAGCACCGTAGAGCTTGTGCAGCTACCTTACGGCACTTTCTTGCACTACTTCCCCTAACATGTTTGGGCATGAACAGAGAAACAGCTGATATGAACGAGACTCGATGAACTGCCAAGGAAGAATTGCAGTTAATATGATGAGTAGCAAATGTGTATAGAATATTACTAAAATAGCAGTGATTCGTGATCAGATTGCAAATATTCTTTCAAATATGCAACATGTTCATAGTGAAGTGACGAGTGCCAAAAATAATGAGCAGTAGAAACTGTGTTTTGCTTACATACAGCTAAAGTCGACAGTCGAATATGACAGTCGAATAAAAATGACAGTCGAATATCAAATATTATAATGAGAGTTATTTGACCGTACCTTCTTGTATTCTATAGGACTTAGGGAAATATTAGTGGATCTCACATAAGCTGTAATGGGACAGAAAGAAGTTAAAAAACATATTGGACGGATTTAATTTAAAGGACAAACTTCTTATTGTAGTTTACGTATACAATAAAATATAAAAATACTGTGACACATGGTGTGTAATAATAACGAATTATGTATTGATGAATCTATAATTTGAACACTTGTTAATCACGATTGATTACATGCAGTGAAACTGTTGTCGTACAAAATGGTTGCCGCAAAAGCTTGTAGTAGTTCGCGTTTGACCCAGTAGCTTCGAGTACTATGAATATCAACCGATAACAGGATAAATGAAATAACTGTTTTTCGTGTAACACTTACTAAACGTTAACTATTAAGAAAAAACAGTTTAGCTGTTAAGGGCACATCCCTACTCTCGAGGCGCGTGTCCAGCTCGTGCCGCTGACGCTAGCGACACTCTGTAGAGCGCGCTCTGCCTTGTCATGTGCGCGCCAATGTGAAGTGGCACGCAGGCATAACATGTTATGTCATGCAAGAGTCGACGACTTAAATCAACATTTTTTTATCTTTGACGTTCCACCAACAAGATCCTTCTCGAGGTTAGTATAAGATGCCTTCCGCCATTTAAGTTTGAATTGCCACTTATCCCATCAGCAAACTTACAAATGAATTCTTACAAAATACGAAGGTTGAGGCAGAAGTCATGGTAACCTTTTTTTTCTAAAAAATATTATCGGATAGCAAAATTTCATTTATATCTTGAAAGAAATGCTGTAATATGGTGTTTACATCAACAGATAACTCTGCTAGTGTCTCTATTAGCACAGAGGGCAACTTGAAATCAGTTGTCCGTCTAAATGTAACCTGTTTCCAACACCGCTCTTACTCCAAGAGAGCCGTTCACCAGGAAAGGAATGCCCGAGAATGTCACAGGGAATTGGTGGAAGCTCATGGAATAATGCCCTTCCTTGACGGACAGCCGCGAGATGCGCAAGAGAGTTTCTGCAAAGATGTGCAGCAACCAGTGATTAGTAACGTACGTGACGACCTGTGAGTATAAGGATCAATGTGATGTGCGGTAATCGAAGATCTACCTAATCAGGCCTTTAGAACGGGTATGTAATGCTTTTTGAATTTCTGAAGTCATATTCTCTAAAATGCCTTAGAACATAAAACGAGGAGGGTCATTTCAAATACCTTAATAAATATGATGAATTCAATTTTTGTGTGTTTTCCAAGCAGTTGGTTTATATCTATCTTTCATGTGTGTATTTGAAATTTTGCACCCCTACTCATATTCTCAGAAAAAAATAGTTGCCATGACTTCTGCCCCAACCCTCGTAATAGAAAAAACTCAGATAAATGTATATGTTAAGTTAAGCAAAATCTACCTTCTATATCTAGTAGTTTTAAAAAGTTATAAAAATCAATTTTGTCTATACAATTGTTTTGATTACAAACTTTTTCACCGAGATATATAAAATCCTGAATACAATGAATTCTCTCGCGGAATACTAGGAACGAATGAAAGATAACAACGAACCCCGCGTGGAACACTCCCGCACAGCCGACATGGCTTTGTCGTGAAACCAGAATCCCATTTGCATGGGCCCCGGGGGTACGAACGCAAGCCCTCATTTTTCATGCCGTCGCCCGCCGGGCTTCACCTGCCTAACAGAGTGGGCGGGGAACGCGCGGAGCGGCAGACAGGGTGGGCCACCAGAGCAGCTGCTTCTAGGACTTCCGGCTGGGAGAGCTCAGCAAAAAACTTCTTTGCTGCTGCAGCGTCGCTGGCCGTGAGTTTCCGGGGTTCGAGTCTCGACGGTGGCAGAGTTTCGATACTAGTTGTATAGTGTAACAGTACAACACGCCTTGTGCGCTTACAGAAATTGCCACCGCCGATCCCCGGTGGCCGAGATCGCTAAGGCAGTAGTGTTGTAGCCATGTCGGACCGAAGGATCGCGGGTGCGAGTTCCGCTTCAGGCATGGTTGTATTTGTGTTCGTCCTTTCACCCCTTATCATCACTATGTCATGTCCTCTTCACAGTTTCCGTAACGTTAAACTCAATAGTGATCGCCAATGACCTAGACGTTGATGCGACCTTAAATTTAAAAAGAAATTGCCACCGCTTCATCGGCGCCAGCGTTTCTACCCGTCGACTTCCTGGTCGATACGAGTGTCCATGCGACCTCGGGGAAACACTGTGCGCTCTAATTTATCGTCGCGCCGTCGCCACAAGCAGGGGTTGAAGTTTTGAGCCGATGGCACGTGAGACAAGTGGAGTACAGTGGTCGCGAAGAACTATTTTGCTCGCAGAAGCTCTCTGTCTAAGACCTGCGCTAGACTCACAGGCATCATGGAGCTTCCCAGCTGATCGAGCGCGCGGCCTGCGCGCGAAACTGGTCTGGAGCGGAGTTGAGAGTGTAGTGCGATATTGAGGTTACAGCGTGGATTTGCGAGGTTAATGTTTGAAGTGGGTTTTGTTAGGTTTTGTATTAGTTCTTTTTTAGTAATTTCAGTATAATTCGTTTTTCATTCGTATTGATAAATAGAATTAAATTTTCTCACGAAATAAATGTTAATGTTTCGTTTAAGTTCATTGGAGTTGTTTGATTATTGATAAAATTTTGCTTAGTTGTATTTCCCGTAGGTTCGTAGTCTTTTTTTCGTTTCTTAATTCTGATGATTTTTTCTAATTAATATTCTTTCGTTAAAGTATTCATTATTCATACCAGCACACGCAAAAGCTGACAGATGGCAAAGCAAAGAGTGAACAGAGATGCGCACTTAGAAGCTATGGTATCGGCAACTGTTTCCTGAAGTTCTCCTTTTTCTCCCTTTCTCCTTTTTCTCCCGCTACAGGTTCATAGCGCTATTCCTCTTCCCGTTGGCGTTTATTGTGAAGGGCACGTCCCTCGCGTTCCCGTCCTCGCCTTCGCGTTGCCGTTCCCGTTCACGGGATATTGTAGAGCGGCCCTTAGGTCTTATTCTCAATGCAAACTTAAACGTAAACGTAACGTAGCCACAAAAACTAGAAATGAGTTACGAAGCGAGACCATTCACAATGCTTTGTCGTAACCGTAGACGTAAGGCATCATTCCCAATGCAAACCTAAACGTAAACGTAACGTAGCCGCAAAACCTAGAAATGAGTTACGAAGCGAGACCATTCAAAATGCCTTAACGTAATCGTAGACTTAAGCCCGTAAACTTAAGAGTTCACAAGCTCCAAGCTTTTACGTTAAGTTTACGTCGGGGTTCTACCGAAGACTAATCAGAGAGGAGCGTGGAAGGTCGATTTTAGATTGTGTTCAGGTAGTTTGTGGTTTTTTCATCATGTAGAGAACTAGTTTGCGAACGGCTTTGAAGCGTGTTGTGAATTCAATGTACAAATTTGGACAATTTTTATTGTGACTTTAACCTGACACGGTGAATAAACTAATTACGTTTGTATTACTCGTGAATTTGGTACAAGAGAATCCTTGTTTATAAGAGGAAGGAAATGTGCGCCCTACTACAGCAGCTACTCGCATATATATTTAGACAAATCGATAGGAATGTGGAAGAAATAGCTAGAAAACGTGGTGGAAAGATTTTTTCACCATGCTAGAAACGAATCGATCAAGTTTCAGTACGTTGAATTCTGATTGGTTCATGCGAAACTTACGTTCCGGATTACGTTGGTTATTGTGAACGCTTGTTTTAACGTGTACACTTTACGGCTCAGTTTACAGCATTACGTTACGATTAAGTTTGCATTGTGAATGAGGCCTTATAGCGGGCCCGCCAGCGCCCGGAGGAAGTTGGAGTTCACGAGTGCACGCGTCCGGAAGTCAGCCCACGTGGAACGGGCGAGAAGCCTGGCTGCCCAGCAGCGCACGGGAGTCGACACTTCAGTCGAGCGTCGACTGTTGGAGTGGAGAGTTGGAGCCCAGTCAGCCGCTGGGGATTCGCCGCCACGGAGGCGGCGAGAGGCTGCACTCTGTTGGCCGGAAGGGGCCTGCGCACGATCCGTGCCACCTGGAGAGATGCCTCAGTGCATCAACTGATGTCACTGCAGTCCCTCTGACCGGGAGATCGGAGGGTCCCACGGCGGCAGGATTTTCGACACTCGCTTGTCAGCTAGGTCGACTTCAGTCGCTGTCTGGAGGAGAAGTCTAGCGAACGGCTTCTCTGGTCGGTAGTTTTCCGTGGTTTCTCCGTTCAACACGTGGCGAATGCCGGAGCAGTTCCCTAACAAACGGGCTGCGGACAACGCGCGATATTTCCTTCCTCTTCCTTGTCCTATCCTAACCCCTTAAACACACACACACTTATACTAACATGCACTACACTACCACACATACCGGGAGACCGATCGGGAGGTTAGAGCTTGTCCCGGCTGGGGCGGTGCCCCGCTGGTGGGGGAGATACCTGGTTTATCCACTTTTGGTATCATGATCTCGCAATACAAGCTTTTGTTAATATTTTTTTCTGCAACATTACAATACTTTCTCTATACTGCATAAGTTGTGTGTGTTAAAGATGAGTATTACAATGTTTTGGTATCTATATTTATTGATCCGCACATTTTAAATCATCATTCTCACAATTTATAATTTATATCATTGTCGATTTGCAATTTTGTTGAAATTGGAAATTATGCACATCAATCATTGATCTTCTTAGTAAATTCACACATGAATTTTGCAGAAAAGCGAGAGTAAGATTAAAATGTTAGAAATAGTAAATTGTTTGTTGTAATGGACTGTAGTCTGCTATGACGGTATTTCTCTAAACGTGGAGCAAAATCTGTTCCTAACTATATTCCAACAAGTGACATATTAAATTATTCAAGTTATTTGATTGGATTGAGAAAAACTGATGGTGACGAACTCAGATGAAAAATTTATGACGGAGTTGTGTCGAAGATTGTCAAATTTAAAGAGCTGTTTCCATGTATGCAATCGCTAATAAATAACTTTCAAAAGTAATATGAAGTGGTAGAAACCGTAAGCAACCGACACGAAGATAAGAAACGAATGGGAACTAGGAGTCTCGTAATAGATGTTAGAATATCTGTAGTTTGTCACAACTAAGACAACAAAAAATTGTGTTAGTCCACAAACATACCATTTTTTGTAGTACCAGGAAATGACCCAAACGACATTTACTGTGTGACTGGTTTCCCAAGATACGATTTCAAAATGCGGTGTTGGGTCAGAGCTTTTCGAGTTTTACCCCTCCCTCGCCCGGCCGTTTCCTCTTGTCATTCTCCCGCCACCCTGTACCCCCTTCTCCTCTATCATTCCCCCACCCCGCCCCGCACTCAGCGGGCGGCGCCCTGGTTGGCTGCCCTTGCCTGTCATCGCGTTCCGCACCCACCCGCGGATCCATTTCCATTAGCTCGGGGTAAGCAGTACTACATGCTCCTTGCTGGATGAATGCGAACTGCATTTCAGGAATAGCGCAATGAGATATCGCGCTATGTTACATCTCTCGTGTTGTATAGGACTGACAGCAGCTGAGGTGGCTCAAAACAAAGCGTTACCACCGCCTCTGGAGCGACTCTGATCAGGAGGTCCTTCAGTTTGAATTCCGATGGTGACGGATTTTTGTCACTTGCTACGTAGTTTGAATTCAGTGGCCGCCTGAAGGAGGTACAGCGTCCGGAATCTCTGGACTGTAGTTTTACGTGGTTTCTTCGATCAGTGCCGGGACACTACCCCAATAAACGGGCCAGGGACCGCGCATGGTCTTTCCTTGCACTTCTTTATCCTGTCCTCTTGTCTCATACACTCACAATTTTCATGTACTATTCTACCACACGTGTCCACCACAGATTTTTATACCATTGACAATTTTTTATCATAATGCTTTGTTTCTTTATGATGTGTCTAAAAAAACTGATTTTTGAAAAACATTCCAAATAGGCTCAAATTGTCCAAAATAAATAAATTGTTATAAAAATATTGATTCTGTTTTATTAAGGTCAAAAAACATTGCAATACAATAAACCAGTTACAAAATTTCCTGTTGACAAACGCGTGCGTGCCGCGTCTCCTCCAGATACCCCCCACTCCACTCCATGCCACCCCCATGCGAGACCCTCACCACACCCACACCCCGTGCTGTGGGCCCGATCTGAGGCGCCCTTTGCGGCCGAGGCACGCCAAGGGCTTAGGGCCGATCAATACATTCCGCGGCGTCTTCGCCCAGGGCTTCGGGCGCCCTCCGAGGGCCTCATCGCCCCGGGACCGCTGGCTGGGCGCCCCCGCCCAGCGCCCCCCGCCCAGCGCCCCCGCCCAGCGCCCCACGCTCATCGCCCTCCGCCGAGTGCCCCCGCCCAGCGTCCCCCTCCCAGCGCCCCCCGCCCAGCGCACCCCGCCCAGCGCACCCCGCTCAGCGCTCCTCGCCCAGCGCCCCCCTCCTAGCGCCCCCCTCCTAGCGCCCCCAGCCCAGCGCCCGCCCCGTGATCCCGGGCTCCCCGCAGAGGAGCACGTCGCCCTCCGAGGGCAAAAATAGCTCGTTTTTTGTGGATTCTCGTCAATCGCTTACCACTGCAATTCCGGTACTCGGATCCCGGTTCCCTCACAGGGGGAACCGCGAATGATTAGCTAGTCGTGGTTGCTGGTGGAAAAATGCTAGAGACCACTCTGACTCTGAGCATCACAGCCAACTGACGTCGATAATCTCGCTGAGTAGATGGCTTGCTGCCGACCCTTGGGCGGGATTGGGCGTGGAACAGGTTAGCCGGCATCTCTTGTGCAGCAAGGCGGTTTCTTCCAAACCCACATACAAAAAGTCCAGACAGGGAACACGAACCTCCCTATCGGGGTTGCCCAGGTATCGGACGACTCACGTCGATAGCCTCGAGGGGGCCTTCAGGTGGGCACTTGGCTTCCGGCATTCGTCTGGTGTTAATCGGAAAAACCTCGGAAAACAACCGATCAGAGCAGCAGGCCGTTAGAATTCTCCACCAGAAAGCGGCGAAACTCGACCTTGCTGAGTAGCTAGTGTCGAAAATTCTGCCGCCGTCGGAACTCGAACCATTTAAAATGAAATTTTAACATGATTATGGTTAGGACAGCCTGTAAAATAATACTGAAGTTTCCAGAAAGCAATAATGCAAGACGACGAATTGGATTTTTTGTAAATATTGCGTACGCCATGGACGAAACTGTTACTGAGGGTGAAGACAGGTAACTAACAACAAAACAGTACAACAAAAGTCCTTAAAGACAAAACAATAGCTCTTTACTTCAAGATTTTGGAAAGAACTACACTGTGGTCCGTTGTTGAATCCTCTCTCCATTGGATTGCCAATGTTAAGGACGGCTATTCTTTATCGCTAAAGTTTAAACGCGATTTTTATGATTAATGAATTTCAAATGCAGTTATATGAGCCGGAGACTGTTCTCTTTTGACTTCTGAGTTCTACGTAAAGTGGCGAACTTCCAATGCTGCAATTATCTTCGGAATTCACGTCCCTTTCTGCCTACATCGAGAGGAGTCAAAAGTGATCGCATGGTCCTCATTTATGCAGTTTGTTAATCTTTCCATATGGTAAAAAATCCACCACTCTATTCTTATCTAGGCCAACGTTATTGAACCGCCAACGCAATCGAAACGGAGAAATTAAAACTTGTCATGCGAATGGGTTCTTTGGGATAATTATATTAATCATTTTAATTACCAAATTCAATAAATAAACTTTGTTCGATGAAGAACACGTTTTAAAATGCATGAGGTGCGATTTCATAAAATGGAATCTATTGTATTTCCCGCTGCCTACTACCTGTCGTTCCCGTAGACGATTAAACGTGCCATTGTGTTTGTTGTTGTTGTTGTTTGCCCGACTGAACAAAGAGCGCCGGCGGGGGAGCCTTCCTCATCGGGAGCGCGAGTCCGTTGTATTTGCCGTGGCGTTGCCCCGCGCGCCGTTGACATCAAAGCGACCGCCGCGCCGGCCACGCGTTGTGTGCTCTTGGAGCGCCCACGCAACCTGTGCGCACCGCCTAGACCGTGGAGGGGAGGAGGGGAAGGGAGGGCGTGAGGGGCGGGGAGAGCGTGAGGGGCGGGGGGAGGGAAGGACGGGAAGGAGGAGCGGGGAGGGGTGGAGGGAGGGCGTGAGGGGTGGGGAGGGGTGGAGGAGAGGGCTTGAGGGGTGGGGAGGGATAGAGGGGAGGGCGTGTGGGTCTGGGTTCAAAGTTCCGCGACCGGCGAATGCCCCGACATCGGCTAATTACTTGTACCTGCAAATTGATTGTCCCGAGAACAGTTCAGGTTGCTAATGCATTTGATGTGAAAGATGAAAGGTTCCTCTTAAGGCGACAAGTTTAAAGAGATTTGCGCGAAGGTATGCCCTCAGTAGTTTATGCTTTTGGAATCAATATTCACGGACCCTCCCTCCATGGTTTATTGCACCACGGCTCGCTTCCCACCTACGGATGCGACATCGATGTCGATGTTTCAAAACATTACTGTTTGTATAAAAATATCGATGTATTAAACATCGACGTATTAAAGCCTATGTTTTATGAACGTCAATGTTTTATGCTCGATGTTTTTGCTTTTACAATGTTTTGTTCATGGATGAAAAATTCCCATAATTACAATTTTGTAGAACCTAAAATTTCAAATAATAATTTATAGTACCACTGTTTGTTTTCGAACCACACGAAAGCGGTATGTACGACCTTCATTGAAAATATTGTTATTCCTCGCCCGAGATCATGATTCCCTGATATTTCCTTCGTCTTCCTTCGCATTTTGTACATGGAGAGTCGTTTTTAACTTTGTTTTCAGTTAAAATTTAATTATAAAATAAGATTTCCTTGCGCACCAATTGAACGTTGAAGGTTACTAAATATAATTTAAAAGATCGATCTTCAAAAACATGTTCAAGAACATCGGTGGTTTTCGGTCGCCGTATTTTAAACATCGATATTTTAAATTTAAACATCAATATTTTAAATTTGACCATCGACATTTTAATTTTGAACATCGATATTTTAATTTTCAAATCTATATTTTAATTTAAACATTGATATTTGAATTTTCAACATCGATATTTTCATTTTAAACCTTAATCTTTTAATTTTGAACATCGATATTTTCATTTTAATCATCGATATTTTAATTTTGAATATTGATATTTTAATTTTAAACATCAATATTTGAATTTTCAACATCGATATTTGAATTTCCAAAATAGATATTTTAATTTTAAACATCGATATTTTAATTTTAAACATCGATATTTGAATTTTGAACATCGATATTTGAATTTTGAACATCGATATTTGAATTTTGAACATCGATATTTTAATTTTAAGCATTGATATTTGAATTTTGAACATCGATTCTAGGCAACATCGATGTTTTGTCCCACGTTCCTGTTCTGTCGGAGCGTCAGCTCGTGCCAGCCGCTCCACGCGCCTCTTTTAGTCGCGCAATCGCTGCCCCTCATTCGCGCGACGATGAGGAAATGCGCTCTGCAGAGTGCGGCGTTTGCATACATCCAGGGGGGGAGGTCCAGCCGATAACTTTGGAGGGGCCATCATAGATGTTCGTTAAATAATAAAAATTCGTTATTAAATTCTATTGTATTATTTTGACTGTATGTATGATACTGAACGATATTATTTTTTTAAAATAATTACATAGTTCTAACATAATTCTTCTTCTTCTTCTACACTTCATGGGTTAGGTTTACGTCTGTTCCGTTCCAACATAATTAAATATTTAATTCAATTTTTCCCAAATAAAAGACGGTAGCAAACGAAAACTCTACGCCTTTGGCGGGGGGCATGCCCCTCCCCCGGATCCGCCGGTACTTCGCCTCCCGCTGCTATCGGAACCCTGCGTTTTTGCTGCTTTTATCAATGCACGTGACCTCGGCTAGGTATCCTATAATCCCTGCATCCTTAGGCATTGAAGTCTGATTGGAAAACGTAGAGTAAATTAAATTTGATGTTAGACACATGTTGCATGAAGTTAAATTTATATTTGCACATTTGTGTTAACGAATTTAAGATATAAGAAATACACTGGCGGCAGTGCGCGCGAAGCAAACGGAGGAATGTTGCCTTTCTTATTTTAAAAATGAAATAAAATATATTAAATTGAGTCAATATATGAGTCTACAATATGAATTGAAAATGGATGGTAACTGTGCAAACAACCAAGTCAGAACTGAACTGTGACCGCTTAATTATTCAGGACAATAACGGTTTGGCACATGGGATTTGTATGGCCGATCTCCGTTCGTGTGACCCACCTCCAAATGAACGATCTATGGTGGGGCGGCACGGGAATGTCTTTAATACCAATCAGAAATACGAAATGCGAACTTCAATTGGAATGCATAAACGGAATAACAGCAATCAGGCCACTTAACTGAAAGAATCAGCCATTGATCAACGAAGCGACAAAGAAGAACGGGTCAGTTCAGCTAGGGTAAAGTTAGTGGATGATAAATTTGCGACCTAAGAGGTGAAAAAGCTCAACGAGAGGTAAATATTTCATGGAAGATTATTTAAATACATTGCAAAGTTATTTGATGGAAATATGGATGTAAGGCGAATGAAAAATTATAGTTTTCTACTGTAGTAAAAAAATTGATCAAGTAACTTTCTAGCTTGTTTTCTTTTATTACGGTCTTACTTTCTTAGATTTCTTTTGATTTCTAAATGTAATGTGATTTTTTAAGTTAATTACATCTGCCAAATGATACAATTACTATATAAGCACTATAGCCGACGTTCAAAATAATTGTCTTATTAATAATACAAACAAGTACGTGCAACATATTGCTTGCATAAAGATGGGCCATATTTGGGAGGGCATATGAGAATGCTTTGCTGATATGGGCAACGTTTGGAGGACCGCGCCTGCAAAAAAAAAGTGAGCGAAAAGTTGTACACACGTCGCCCAGAGACACGACACTGTCAATAAGATCAAAGTAAGATCTACCCGATTAAACGCCTAGAGAACGGAAGGTAAAGGACACAACAATCTACATACAAATCTGAATCGAAGTAGGAATTTTTTGCTAATGGGTAGCTGTAGCACGCGGAGAGGTAGAATTTCTTTCAAGATCAACCAAAATGATAAATCTCTTACCCCAGAACTTTGGCTTCTTGGTTAATTATTTCTTGTGAATTTTTGGGATGGTGGGGAGTAAATATGTGAATTTTTTCTTGTGTGGATTCATTCTAACTTTCCAACTTTGATTCAATTCCGTGTCCTTATCTAAAAGGTTTTGGAGGTGATCGTTTGCTATGAGTACGAATATGTCAGAGCTTTGTGACGTGTATTGCTTCATCGTCAGCGTGAAGTATTATGTTTGCGTTTCCTTCCCATACAGTGTCATATCATTAAATATTAAATAGAGGCCACAGAGTTGAACCTTGAGGTACATGTGCGTTGATTTGATATATTCTTGATGAAGTGTTGTTGATTTTAATTATGTTGGAGGTGAAATACATTATAATTTTAATTACATATTTTGAGGTTTCCAATGGTATATATTTTGTACACAAGGGCATACTTTTATCCCATGGTATGCCATGCTTAACCCATACCTGGGAATGTTTGTGAATATTGAAGTGGAATACTCATTTTGGAGGAATCCATAATCTATGTCATCTGTTTCTCTTATTAATTGGTGACAAGGGGAATGCTTTTGTTTGCAGCCCAATTGAATACCATTATCGCTTCTGAGGCTGATAAAAATTGGTTGCGTCTGTTCAGGACCACCTTTTCAAAAAAAATAGTTGGATAAAGTAGATAGGTTTATTGGCCTGTAATTTTCTGAGCGTGTGGGATTTTTGCTGGTGGTTTAACCCTTAGTAGGACTATCATCTTCTTTCCCTTGGTGGGGAAGTAGATTTGTTTTGGTTTCAGTTTCGGCATTATTATTACTGGGTATTACGTTATTCTAATGAAAATAGTTTTAATGAGATTACGTATTTCAGTATAAATTTCTTTGCGTGTAGTTAATTTTTGAGAGCATTTATAACTGTCACTCGTTAAGGAGCTGCATTTTCCCAGTTGGTAATTACTCTCTGTGCTAAGTCAAACTCTTTGCACAATCGTATTGATAGTGATATGATCAATGGGCGGTGGTTCCAACTGAATGATGTGGTGGAGCGGAAAGTTATTATCCCTTGTTTTTGTGTTAGAGGGGATATGTGGGATGCTGTTTGGGTTTGATCTTGTAACTTTCTTTGAGCTCGTTTTTATCGTTATTGGTAATTGCAAATTCGTACAATGTTTTGCTATGACATGACGTAGCATTACATTCCCAAATGTTGGTTTTACTATTCTAGTCTTCTATTAATACAGAAGGGCAGTTGTTGATTTAATGAAGCGCGTTTTCTGGGAATGTCTTGTTCTGGGTTTATGGCTGCAATGATAAGTACTGTTTGGGTGTTTAACATAATTTTAACATCAACTGATATAAAATGGTGTAGAAATTTCTAACTAGAGGATCCCGGCAGACTATATATGATGTAGAGATTTATAACTAGAGGACCCCTGCTCTCTATCCCTCTTCCTCTCTCTCTCTCTCTCTCTCTCTCTCTCTCTCTCTACCCCTCTGTGTCTCTCTCTGTCTCTAGTCCGTTCGTCGGCCGGTCTCCCGGCATGTGTGGTCGTTGGTGCATGTTAGTGTAAGTGTGTTAGGGGTGAGGGTAGGACAAGGAAGAGGAAGGAAAGATCTCGCTCGGTCTGTGACCCGTTTTTTAGGGTACTGCTCAGGCAATCGCCTGATATTGATCGGAGAAACAACGGAAAACTACCAATCAGAACGCTAGAATTAGTCCTCCAGACAGCGACTGAATTCGAACCGAGCTGACAAGCTAGTGTCGAAAATCCTGCCACCGTCGGGACTCGAACCTTGGACCTCCAGGTCAGCTGAAGCCCCTCTCCCGGTTTTAGAAGGCAATTATCACATCTTTCGGAGAATAATTCGTTGAAAAGCGTTTGCAGCATGTCAGTCATGCACTATGTAGGCAAGTTCGCTTGCACCTGAATCGATAATTCCCAGATCGCTGGACCTCCAGCGAGCTTCCGAAAAGTTGGCCGCCGCGCTCTTCGGATTTCGAATTCTCTGAATTTCTCCTTATGGAGCTATTGTATATTAAACGTATATTCTTCTCCAGAGGAAAGCAAACAATTTTCACAGAATTCAGCAAAGTATTGAATATATAAATTCGTGAATACGTTATTAGCATTACAAGTGCCTCTTTTGCATACGGCTGTTTGTGACTGTTGTACGAGTGTTCAGGATGGGCATGTCGAACTGTTATTACATATTGAGTACAAGAAATTATAATTTTATTTGATTAATTTTCTTCAATGTACAGTGCCTTTTTTGACTTTTTTAAAAAATTAAGGATTTCCATTTTTCATTTTCAATATATAATTCTTTGCTACTCTAATTTTATTTTTGTTTTTTCGCCTTTTAAATGTCGTCTTAATTTTAGACTCGTTGCTACAGGCCACACCAAGGTGATGTAAAACGTTCGAATGTATTTTACAATTAATGGTAGAGAGATAACCAACGCCGTTAGACAAGGCAGTATAGCTGCTGCCCAGTTCGCGGCTTCCTTACACATATAAAGTTGCCTCTGGACACATTGTATTGCTACGGGATGTAACAAAGTCGGCCAGTTTCACGAATTCGGTGCTAAAGTCTTACCGCACAAATTATGCAAAAATTTCGCACAATTCATAAAATTTAATGTCGAAGTTTGTATGTATACATATAAGTATGACAAGACTTGTATTGGTGTATTAGTTCATTTCGGTATAAAGAGAACATTTTCGTAACTTCTAAACCGTACGTTTTAAAACATTCAAAGAAAAAACGACATTTGGCAGTAGATATCACGTACAAAAGGAAATTAGCCATTTCTGAAACATCACTTCTCTACGCTTATTCGGCGCATCGATTGTCTTTCAAACGAAAATATTTTACGTGTTTACAAAACAGTAGTTTCTTCTGTTGTTTTGACATGCCTGTTTTTTCAGTTAATCTGAGATGTTACGGTGAATTTTCAGTTGCATTTGGTGGTACAATTGAGAAGAAAATAATCACAATATATTTAAGTGAAGTTTGTTTTGTTAGTCGTCTCGTTTTCGGTACGTGCCGAGTCGACTCCCACGACGGCTGGAAATCTGAGAATGAGAGCGAGGAAGGTTCCTTCGCCGACCGCGGCACGGCGAACATCGCTTCACGGTCGTTGCTCGGCAGCCTTATCAGCTGAAGGTATCGATCTGCTCTGGCAACAGACCAAATTTTTACCGCAATTTTTCAGAGAGAGGAGTCTTTAGTTTTGTGATATTTTTATGTACGAAAATATAAATATAAGTAAAAATTCGATACACACTTGTTCCTTTGTTAATAGAAAATAACATAATAAAACGTATTGTCGAATTGTTTGGCACTCGTTGAACAAATGTTGCAAAGCATTTGAGGATTCCAAAGAACATCATAGGAAAAATGAATTCCCTCTCTCATCGGAGAGTCAGCCCGCGTTTTTTTTTGGGGGGGGGGGATAACCTCGAACGCGCAACGTTTGAAATGTGTGTTCTGCGCTGTTCATTAGCGTCAAAGATTGTTATAACTAATTGAGTTCCACGAAGGACGTCAAATTTGAATAACTTTGGCCACTCAAGTGCCAACACGCACTTTCAATAAAATAAAGAAAGAAATAAAATTGTTCTTTTTCATTGTCCACACAAATATTCGGACTCACAAAATAAAACAAAATAGAAATAAACATAAGTTAAACAGGAAAATAAATTTTTATTGTTTAGCATAACCATGGCTGTCAACTACTGCTTGTAACTGACTTGACATTGAATCAATAATCCTGTTGATGTACTTGTGTCAAATTTGTGTCTATTCCACTTTGACAGCAGATTTCTGTAATTTTTCCTTCAGTGTGTTCAAATACCGATGTTTATCCATGGCGTCTTTATTAACCACCACCTTTTCCGTACCAGAAGCTGCTACGCACTCCATTCTGTTACGTTTTTATTTCCATGCTTGTTAGTTTGCACTATTTTTTGTTATAATTCTTCATTTTGCTTTCGCCATATCATTCTCCTACCACCATTACTTCCCAAAATATTAATTTTGTTTCTCATCTGCAAACATTATCTTACGTAGTCAATCCACTGACTTTTTCAAATATTCCTTGGCAAACTCTAGTCTTTTATTTTTATTAACGGACTTCTTTTTATTAACGATAAAGAGTTGTTTCCTTGACAATTTTCCCTTTGCGGTCGACATTCTTGACTATCGCTGCAAGCACATTCATAAGCTGCGCCGTGACTCTGACTATTCACGCTGTCCTTCTCTTACTTCGAAGCATTGACCTTCTGATTTTCTCGTGCTTTCTTCAAAATTGCACGTTGCTCTCGTTCGATGTTGTCCTGTTCTTGAGTTGCCATTTACTGAGGTAAAGACTGAATTCTATCCTCTTTTTCAAACGTCCGAATGATGTAGTTTCATGTAGCACTTACTCATTTCTAAAAACTTGCAATCTCCCTGCAGTAGTGTGCATGCAGTAGTGTGCATTCTTGCATATTCACAAATAAGCTAATATTTGTTGCAAATTGTAGGCTTTGAACCTCCAATTTTTTTAAATTTTATCTATAGTATGATCTTAATAACGATTGTACTACATTGTAATTTTATTTTCATGTTTCTAATTTTGCAAGAAGATAACCAAGAAATGGAAAAATATTCTCTGTCCGAATATTAATGTTAGCCACCATTATGTAAATACGGTACCGCCCATAAGTATGTATATAATGATGCATCAAAAATATAAATTTCTATGATCATCAAAAATTCAATTTAAAAACAAAATCTGCCCCAAAAAAGTATTTGAAGTGGGTTTAGGAGTGTCACAAACCCCATAAACAGTCTCCATTTTTGATTGTGTAAATTACTATTTAAAAACTTAGAGTAAATTCTCTGGCCAACGCCCAAAAAACTTGCTGTGTGTGTTCACAGAATTCTGATCGTTTTAAGTGTGCTGATTACAAAACTAACATTAAAAATTCCATATCACCCACCATTAGTTCACAGTTTCACATTTTCTCTGTATAGATAGGCAAATACAGCTCTGAGCCTTTAGAAACGTATGAGATGCAGGAAGTTAGAATGAGAAAGTATTAGGACGACAAAAAGGATAGTATACGCTTTGGTAAAATATTTCTAAATTGTGATCCCTTCCACTACCGCGCATCGACAGGCCTAGCGGTTTCACAGTCGGTTGTATTTGACAAGCAATAACGTCTTGTGTTCTGGATGCTTTCAAAATATTGGGATGTTTAATGAGCAAGGTTTGCTTTTTAAACAGTCATTTACATTTTTTTTCGGACGATTTAGGTGATAAATGGCAAACAAGGTGAGCGTTTTCATCAAGATCTAAAAGTGATGAGGAAACGTTATCAGGGACGCTGGAACACCAACATGAAGGAAGATTTCTGTTGGTCACTACATCGAGTCAGCTAACTGTGCAGAGGAGAAAAAAGAATCATAAGCTTTAAAGAAAAGAGACAAAACATACACGTGAATGGACCTACGTAGAATGTAATGTTAAGAATAAACTAGTAAAGTCATCTTCCATGTTGAAATAAAATTCTGTTGGTATTTTAAATTTTTTTCTTTTCATTTTTATTGCATATTTAGCATATTTTCTCATATCTTATGTAACCACCCTTTTTCGCTAAAGTCTAGAGAAAAAACGTGGCACATACGTCACCAGGGCACGAGAGCAAAGCCGAAGTTCGAAAGACGCGCGCCTCAAGAAAAGAGAAGCGGTAGAATTTAACGAAAGAGTTCGCTAGATCCGACAACAGGCGGAGCGATCTCTGGCATCTGCAAGTTTCGTTCTTTTGGAAGATGCCAGCGACAGCGACCTGATTAAGTCGTATGGAGCAGAGTGATGTGATGGTAATGAACAGTGCCGCCGTGCTGAAAACTTTCAGAAGCGAGGTAGAACTCTTCACAGAAACACAGAAGAGGTAATTATTTTATTGAATAATTCGGTATGAATGTGAAGAGTTTATTTAAAACAAGTCGGCGTAAAGTTAATTTCTCGAAATAATTTGAAAGCAGGAGCATGTGCTGTAATGAAGTAGTGAACTCATACAGGGATGTTCTCTTTTTTTCAGTTTTATTTTTTATATATTTTCTTATTATATTAGTTTCTCTTATTTCCTTAGCTACGATATAATTCAGAGAATACTGTAAGGAAATATTTGATACGAGAGCAAACGCGAAGCAGTGGAGCTACATGACTGCGCTTTTCCTTGAGCCGGGAAACGAGCAGCCGACATCGAAGCGAGTTGGAGGTCTCGGAGCAGACGCGAGGACAGCAACGTATTACAACGGATTTTCCAACATTCGACTTCTCTCAAGCTGTACTTGTATTCAAATAAGAGTATCGCAGAAAGAATTTCATTATTTGAACTGTTTTTTCAAAGCACCTAACGTTATCAAGACAGTCGAGTAGGACATAGCATTGATTACAATTTCTGGAATTATTCAGGGACATGAATCAATCTTTCTTGTCGAAACTGTGTTAAGTTATTGAAATTGATTGTAAATCAGTGCTGTTGACTCACGAATGTTGAAATATAATGAGGTGTTATATTGAGTAAAATACTGAGCTCTTTAATCAACTATATGAATGTTAAATGGTAACTATAGAAAGACTAAAGAAAGTGAACAAGATTTAGGAGAGAGGTTTTTCTATTTAAAAGTTATCCACCAGTATCTTGCTTCCATTGTTTTTGACATTCTAATTTTAAAGATAGGAATTATCTTAATTATCCAAATATACAAGAATTTGTAACTTCGTTCAAACATTATAAACGAAGAGATACAATACATTAATTTGTATACTACAGTAATTGAAAGTGTACATGTAAGATTTTAGAATTTATGTGTTTCTTTACAGGAAAGGTTTTAATTTGTGTGTTTTTGCATATATTTCTTGTGAATGGCGAGGAGGAGCTTATTGAGATAAATATTTTTCAAAAGATAGCTTGTTTAATCTGGAAGACATTGGTAACCCTGGAGTGCAAAGAATCCATGTCTCTGAGCCCCTTAAAATACAAAAAAATTGCATATGATAAACTATTACTTCTTGTGAACCGACTGAGCTGATTTATGGATAAGGGTAGATATAATACACACCACTCCGACGGTACTTTGTAGTGAAAATTGTGTCTAAACTGTGAGTGGTCGAAACGAAGAGAGTTTAGATGCGGATTCAGCACTAAAAAAACTTTAAAAATCAGCGATCAAGATTTAAAAAGTTTGTTGAAACTTTTTTTTGTTTGCCTGTGATATTATTTAATGGTGATTTTTTCAAAAGATTTTTCGTGGTGTCACTTATACCCCACAAGAATGTTCGTACTAAACCCATTGACATCATTGACTGAAACAGCGTGCCACTGTGGTCGTAATATCCCTAATTTTTACGTTAATCCCATAAAAATTACGATTTAAAAATTGTCATAGCTCCGTGAATTTTCATTCGAAATGCTTTTAGATTATGCAATAAAATTTGAAGTCCATTCGTTGCATGAAATTGTCTCACATTAGGGCCGCGCACAGTCGGTACCTCCACTTTTCAAGACATGTGAGCAGCACTGCTGTATCAGATTTCTTTATTCACAGTCACGCTGTGTTGAAAATATTGGATCTATCTATCTAGAATCTATACCTCTCTCTCTATCGCTATTCTTCTATCTCACGTTAAGAGCTAAACTTCAAAGTAATCTATACATTCATTTTCCTGCTTTAACCCAGTTTTGGCCCATTGAATAGAACATGAAGCGAATAGGGCTATTTCTTATTCCTTTAGTAATAGAGCGTGTCTGGGAGACCTACCGCATGCTCCGAGATCGCTCTCATTTCCAAGACTTCCTCTGCCATCCCCTTTCGTCATCGTGGTGTTTTTATGCCCTCCCAAATCATCCGGTCCAATACTCGCAGTCTTCCTTCCAATGTCCGCTGCCCGCCAGCCCTCTCTTTCTCCCCCTTCCACTGTCGCAGCTGGCGACGCCCCCGCCTCCCCCTTCTCCCTGCCGCATCCTCCGAAACCCCGCCACCGCATCCGCCCCATACCCGCTTCCACCCTCATCCCCGCCTCCGCTCCCATCCTGCCTCCGTCCCCTTCTGCGCCTCAGCCCCCACAGGCCCCAACCCCCTCCATCCGTCAACGCCTCCGCCCCCACCACCGTCCCCGCCTCTGCCTCGCTTTCACCCCCGCCTTCGCCCCGACCCAGCCCGCCCTACGCTCCGCCCCACCCCACCCCGCCTCCGCTCCGCAACACTCCGCCTCCGCTCTGCCCCACCCCACCTCCGCTCCACCACACCTCGCCTCCGCTCCGCCCCACCACACCCCGCCTCCGCCCCGCCTCCGCCCCACCCCGCCCCGCCTCCACCCCGCCCCGCCCCACCCCGTCCCGCCTGCTCCCCACCCCGCCACCGCCCTCATCTCCGCCCCCGCCCCCGCATCTGCCTCCGCCCCCACTCCCGCCTCCACCGCGCCTCTCTCCCGCCTCCGCTTCCGCCACCCCAGTGTTCCCCGCCCTCGAGTCGCGGGGAGCTTCCACTCGTAAGCGCAGGCGACAGCGACCGGGAGCGGGGGGGCGCGGAGGGATAGCGTTGGCGATGGGCCTTCGGCGAACGGCGTCCTACAAAGAACTTTTTCCGAGAGCATGAAGCCCGCCAGCTGCCTTGAACCTATAAAGGTATTATTTCCCGAAACATGAAATTAATATCTCCTGAAAGGTAACAAACCTTTGTTAAATAATTGATATTGAGATGCTGCTAGCGCACGCGAAGAAAATCCGGACGGGAACGTGTTCGTCGACGTGCGTATTAGCAAATGAATTCAAAGCGATGGGCTGACGGGGAGCCTGTGAAAGAGTTTCTGAGTAAGGAAATTTCACCACCCCAAAAGAGAAGTCGTATATATTCGAAATCAGTTCATTATTTGAGTGATTTCCACAGAATACTTTTACTGCTCCCCTATTTTCTGAACATATTCTTTTGATCATCAATTAGAAGTATGTAAAATTTCATAATATCAAGTATACGAGTATCTTTTTTTGCATGTTTTTCTGTTTTTGGTGGGAGAGAAATAAGTAGTAAAAAACAGCGAACGACATATGACTACAACAAGAGCGGATGCAATTGCTCTTACCTACCTTGTTCTCGTACGTCCCTTTGGGGTGGGCGGCCAGCCCTTCGTGGTAACATTCCATCTAATCCCCGAAGGGACCCGGGTTAGCTCATCAGTCCAAGCACACAAAAGCTTATTTTCAAACACAGGTTGGGGCGGAACAAATCTTTTTTTTTCATTTACAAGGCATCGTGATCATGAGATTATCTGGTAATTATGACGCCGTTTAGCGATAATTACCTGCCACATTTACCTCGTGCCTACGAACGTTACTTGTCTCCTGGAAAAACACGAACCTCACAAAAATTCATTGCAAGGACGTCTTCTGATATCCAGAATTAATACGAAAGCGTAGGCTTCCGCGGCCGGAGTCAGAAGCTGCTTGGCTGTCCGGGAGACGCCGCGTCCTAGGTACAGGTGCCGATGTTTCGGCCGCCATTCTGCGAACTTCATTACGCCTTGAGGAGGAAGTTACGCCCTGGGGAAGAAAGAATGTCGGCACCTGTGCTTGGGACGCTGAATCTCCCGGACAGCCAAGTATATAATAAATTAATACTAGCATACCCATGCGAGAACACTCGCATGTTAGACCCCACACTCATCCCTATCCTTCTATTTCCATTCTAAGAGAGAAAGTAGTTAACGAGACGTGTTTATTTGTTTAAAAATCAATAAAGGTAACTTTTAATGTACTAACACAATAACAAATAAAAATAAAAATAATGCAATTGATGTTTAAAAGAAATTTTCAATAAATATTTATTCAATATCATGGAGAATTTTCTTGGAACAATTCCCAACACTTCCTTAAAGACAACATTTGAAGTAATAATTAAATATTCTTTCTCGGTTCGTTTTTAGCTTTTCGTAATAGTCACAAAAAATTTTGCTTTTTACTTTCGAGATTTTTACTTCAATTGAGCTTTATACTACGTGTCTGAACCTGCTGATTTGAACATTTCATCGAATGATAACGAAAATATTGGTACAGGTAAAACACAAACACACTGCACTTCTGCTCTTCACTGCACACCCACATGCCCCCACAATTAAGTACAGCACTTACAGACCACGGCAAAACGTTAATTGAATAGTTTCACTACACGCATAAGAAACAATCTTCAAGCAAATATAATAGTGCTTCTACTTGTTGCTGAAGAGCAAATCGTCAATTAATGATTATGCAAATAAACCTCGTCAGACTGCACAAACCACGGTGTACACGGAAAGCGTAAATATAAGATTGAGTAATCAGCCTTCTAAGCGTGTCGTCACAAAATGACTACTAGCATCAAGGGCTGAAATATTGAGGTGGCCTTGGATAGTATTGAAGCGCGGAACCGAAAATTTAATTGAATGTCCAGGAATGTCTCATCTTATAGATAATGGTATGAAAAACGTTAATTTGAGGCGCCTCAAAATTTTGGTTTTAAGGCCCTAAAACGTTTAGTTTAGGAGTTATTTGACGAAAACTTTGGCAAGTGCTGCGGGTTGCGTTTGACTTGAATATTTAGATGCGTTTTTTAAACAAATCGTTCATATTTTTGTAATGGAACCACCCACGTCGGGTGCCGATTTATAAAGTAATGAAACCGGGGGTGTCACATCACAGAGTTGGAAGCTGCGTCAAGCTGAAGGTGCGACGGTCGTTCCCGGACAGCAGAGAGCACAGGCTGAATTTGTTTGAAGGGCGCCAAGCGCATGCACACTTACCTGCTATCCATTCGTCGGCGTCGAGCGTCTCAGGGGTGAGTGCCCTGGGTCGAAGGATTGCTTTTGCTTTTGCTGATGGTAGTAATAATACACTTTTCTTAGATTTTGAATTTGTCACCCGGCAAAAGGGCGGAGACACATTTATTAATAAAAATCCGTTTTTTGAGAACAAGACACAGTTCTTGGCGGTTTTCACAGGCTACTGATAAGTGATGACAGTGAACACTTACATAATGGTGATGAGGTTGCAGTTACGTCATCGCGAACGGGATTGCCTACCAATTGGTTGTCGCGGCCGAACCCTCAGGGGCGACGCTGGAGCGTTGTTGGAATATGCGTCTGATGGTCGCCGTGGCCCCGGGGATGGATGCTTCGGCGCGCGAGAAGTCAGCGATAAGCATCCGCGAAGCGATGACTTGAAGCTGGCGCGCGTCTCAGGTCGTCAAACGTCGCCTGGACCGCATGTGATGTTGAAAGCGAAAAGTCTGGCTACGCACCCTTGTAACTGATTAGAGGGTGTGGATCCCTTTAGTCCCAGGCTGGCATGCGGAATAAATTCCGATGCTGAGTGAAGGCTGGGTGGATCTCGTAGCAATCGGAACAATGTTCGTCTCTCACGAACTGCTGCTACTCTCTCCCGTAACTTTTCTGCTAATCAACAAAAAGCTCTTTTCTCGAGCGTTTTCCGCTCACACTGCCTCGTTCTCCTCCCTTCCGCACCGCGCATGAGTTTTGTCACGTGCTTCTGCTAAGTGTTTTGATAGGCCGGTTTGCTAGGTTCCAGAATCTTCTATTCTTTTGGTTACATGATGGGTAGGATGGGCATCGCCATGTCGCGACCTTCGCCTCCTGACATCTCATTGGGTGGCATTGTCACGATCGGGGAAACGCACGCGGGGCTTCCCTGCTGTGACAGTTGTGTTTTTATTAGGCCTTAGGGATTATGGTACAGCGTGCTGTCGCACGTGTCCCTAATACGGTTGTTCCAGAAGTCTATCATTTGTTGAAGACACAAAGAGGGTTAAATTTATTGTTCTGAGTTCGGGATTCCCTGGAAACCTTGTACGCAGCTGGGCGGAACGAATCAGACAAGGCGGGAGGCCGTCATTCGCCCGAGCTTCTGATAATGCGGCGTGACGCTGGGGTGGCGATGTGCGATGGGTCATACGATACATCGCATTTTTAAAATCAAGGTGCAATTCGTCAAGTCTCCGTGAAATTCTCTTTCTTTAGACCTCATTTATATAGATTGGTTGCGTGTAAGACCCGCGACGGAAAGGTATACTACTGAAATAATATAGGAGACGATAATTCGATATTTAATTGATTGTTACATCGTTAACTCCATTTGTTGAGTTTTACAAATTTATACTAATAATTTTAAAAAGCACTCGACAAACATTTGTTGAACTTAAAATAATTGTTTTTCTTTCACAACAGAAATTAATAAATATTAAGAAAGGTAAACGTTAATTTGATAATCATGTGTAAAAAATCAGTAAACAATTTTTACACGCAACCAATACAAACAAACAATGAATGTGATTCACTTGTTTTTTTTCTGTTGCGCGTTTCAGTCACGGGATGCTTTGCTGTCAACATTTCGTAGACAAATTTCAATCTAGTAGTTTTTCTTTCTTTGAATTTCTGCCTCTTGCAAGGGCATAGTCGACGCGAACTTATGTCTGCAATTCGTATTTCCGGAGATTTCTAAAATACCAGACATGCGTTATCCTTTTGAAAGTTGAACGAGTTATCGCGAGATGTCCGTGGGCGATACATAGATCGGCTCTGCTAGAGACATCCGCGAGATAAAAATATTCTGAGAATTGACAGAAAACCTTCAATCGAAAGAGAATGGATTTTGTAGATAAAAGATCAGGGAAAAGGTATTCGTCCACTAAGTGGGATGTTCGCAAAATGCTTTTTTACTCTTACGGTGGTTGTTTTATGGCTGTCACCAACTGAGGTGCCTCAGGGCTTCAACAGATGTCACTGTAATGCTTCTGACCGGGAGTTCTAGGATTTGAATTCCGACAGTGGTAGGATTTTCGACGCTAGCTAGACAGTAAAGTCGAATTCAGTTGGTCTGGAGGGGAATTGTAGCCGCCGATTGCTCTAATCCACTGGTGTCAAGGTCTTCTACTGGTGGCAGTGGCACGCGTCGTAGCTCCGTAGCATGCCACGAGCTACTCTACGCAACTAGCGTCGGGAAAGGAAACTATTAGTAACCCCGCCGTTTTACTATAGGAATGGCGTTGACTCTGGTGGCAGGGTGATGAACTGAGTGGAGGGGAGATTTAGTTGTGGCACTCGTGCCACGGACTCCCGCTCGTGGCATCGACCTTGAACACTGTTGCAATCGGTAGTTTTCCATGGTTTCTCCGATTAACACTAAGCGAATGCCTAACAATCGGGGCGTGGACTGCGCGCGATCTTTCTTTCCTCTTCCCTATTGTATCGTCTCCCCTAACTCACAACCCTCCCACACACACAAACATACAGGTACTATACTACCTCACATGTCGGGAGACCAGTCGGGAGCTTACACTTAAGGCTTTTCCTGGCAGGAGCGGTGCGCCGCTTGTGGGGGATACCTGGTTGGGGAAAATCCCACTAGCCGACGCGTTGGACGATGTCAGTTTTCGCCAGCGTGTAAAATCGCGCCCACCTCCCGAGGAAAAAATATGCTCTACTCTTACGAGACTAATGTTCTTATCAGTTGATGTGTCCGAAGACTCAAAATAATCAACCAATCAATTTCTGGCGCTCGCTTGGTTGAAAAGCTCCCCTGTCCGGCGTCGCCTGTCAGTTACTTTCCGTGCTCCTTATGGCCCTCCCCTCCGCCGTGTCTGTCGCTTTGCCTGGCTCCATGCGACGGCTGCTCCTACCCAGCGTTGTTGGGTCGATCCCCGTCCACTTGCGGACGGTCAGGTGTCACGGTATTTATTCAGCGTCATGATTCCTTTACCACTACATCACTGAATCGCGTATCCAAAACCGAATACCCTTATTTTAATGGTGGGTATCTTCCGTCCTCATAATTTTTGCTGACCAGGCTGCTTTCAATCTTCCGGCTAACTGTGGCTACAACTTTCATCTCCACATCATTGCAGTTCACTTGGGATAGACTTGGATGTGTTGCATCCTTCCGTACTTGATACTTACCGTCTCTCGACTTTTTTGCACAAACACTACTCATTTCTTGTTACCTTTCGTTCTATAGTCAGATCTCCTCTTTCTTAACATTTAACCCTCCAAGTACACATTTATTTTTTCACACACGAAGTACGTACTGGGATCTAGGGGACCCAAAAATTATTTTCACGATGTATGTCCTCGTACGTACGATGTACGTTATTTATTGAACTTTTTTCTTATCATTCAATCATTTGTGGGATATTTCCATAGAGATAAGTTCTTCACTGTTTCATTATCTGCCACAAAAACATTTTGAGAAAGGAGTAATTATTAAGACGTATCTATTTGAAAAATTTAAAAAACCTTGCTTATTTACATTTAAATATCACGTATAACAGAGACGAACATTTTATAGCACGGTTTCACTATTTGACAAATTTCTACAAAGAAGAAAGACTTATGGTAATATAAACAACGTATTTACAATTCACGCACAAAATCCCAGACAGCACCTTCTCGCCTTCCCTAAACAATGGATGACGCCAATAGGAACAAAACGTCATACTTCCCGTTACACAATAGTACTAAATAAATAGTAGACAATAAAGAAAAAATAAATTAAAGAATAGTACTAACGTAATTTACACAAGACTTTATAGATCTTATTTCAAAATAATTGAAATGGTAAATATATTAATATCTGCTGGGGTCCTGTGGACCCCAGTGTGTACGTGCAGGGTTAAAACCCCGAAGTCAGTTTCCACCGTCAATCAGCTTCATCATCCCGTAAGGCCTCGCTACTCCTCCTTCAACACCGGCGCTATCTCTTTACCTCAGAGCCGTTATAGTCGATTAGTTAGGTCGAATCGCCGATGATCGTTCTTGGCCACACGGTGACTGAACGTAGTTACTTCGTGCTTGGAAATTTCTATCATTCAGCATCACGAGATGTCAAATCTTCTTAAAATTCCTTCTGTTCTTGTGTCTCATGCTGTCGTGTCTAGTGGCTTTGTGGTGATATGTCTTTTGTATGAAGGGGGTCGCAGCGGTACACTGTCTGCTCCCTGTCGGTGTGGATGTTGTTGTTGGGCTTGCGTGTTAGCTGTCCGTCGATTCTGCTGACGGCGGGTGGTGCGTCATAATAGAAGGTCCCGGTTCACTTCCAGAGTGTGCGCGTGTCACTTGGATGACAAAGGTTTACTACTCCGAATTCGCGCAGCTGATCAAACAATGGCGTCCCTCCAAAGCCATCGTCACAAAACATAATGTTAATTTCTCTAAATATCTGCAATTTATATTTAAGGGAATGAATGAATGAAATAATTAATTAATGACACCACATTCTTAGAGTATTTTTAGCTGCGAATGATATGATTCCTTTTCCTTTTTCCCCTTGCTCGTCTGATCTTTTCTCCTACTGTTCATATAAATTCTTGGAAAGTACTTCGTCAAAAATATTCAAACTTGCATTTTTGCCCACGTTGAAGATAATATAATACATTTACAACAGTTCCAACACCTAAATTTCAGAATATTAAGAAATATTTCTAAATTGAAAGACTTTCTTGACATTGTATTGTTAAAATTTTGCAAACTCTGTAAGGGCTATTCGATATTTATATATAAATATTTCGTTCCTTCTCACTCATAACCTGCTTTCCAAAGTTTTGCTCCTCACCGAAGTACTAACAAAACTTCCATTATTATTGACAAGGGTTACTCCAGAAATATTTTCTGATTTCATGCAAATACTTTCTTAGGAGGGAGAAAAAGTTGCCAGATCAAGAAGACAATTTTCTCGGAAAGTTCAGGACGAAACTTAAGAGTCTGAACAGGATGAATGACATTAAACCTCCAGATTATACCATCCATCACTGCCCCGCCACTGAAAGCAAGAAGAATCCCGGATTCTTTTGGAGGCGTTCAGACGCCCACAGTTTGGGGAGGAGGATGGAGATGACAAAAAGAGCGGGAGAGGAAATTCTGATTGCTCCGTGCTCTTGTTCGACAATCCGGGAGAACCTCTGCCCGTCGTCACTGCCACAGTAGCCGGTCGCTAGGGTTCTCACGTGATCATCCGGACTTGCAAAGTGATCACTGACGTGAAATGTGAACGTTCATATGATCTTTGATGAGTAGAAATGCACTTTGGCTAAATTAACCTTTAACCTTTCATAAAGCGAATTCAGGTTTCTAACAAGAGTATGCCTTCATAGAATGTTAGCTTTTTGCTGCAAGTTCCATTACTACGAGTGTAACATATTTCCACTTTTTTTAAAAAAAAGATGTTCCCAATAAATTCTCTTTAAGCACTTATATATTACATAGTCATCTTTGTGACTCAATATTAGCAAGGAGAGCACATGGGCACTTGGCGAAAAGTAACAGAACGCTTGAAAGACTGACACAAATCAATTAAAAGGTCCTCACATCTGTGCGAAATGAATTGTCGTTAATTTGTAATAATTTCTTAGAGAAAGGCTTCCTTATTGAAGTGCAATTGAAGCGTGGAAAGAAAGAATGAGTTGTGCCACACAAACAGTTAACCGATATATTTAGAGTTTTGCGTTTCTCGTCTGAAAAATGTATGGTTTATTACGTTTTAATTTATTGAGAATGTAACAAATAATTATAAAAATTATTGCAATTTCTGTAAGTCCTTAGCTACTTGAGGAAAAGTTGTATGATTTTCATGAATCTGAAACACGAAGAATTCAGCATTATTTGCTACTATGATGTCACATGTACATCTTATCTATGTTTAAACAGTTTCAAAATGTATTTATAATAAATAAAATATGATTAAAGCACTGTGAGCCAGAAAGTCCTAAGAACATGGAGTTATCATAACCATCTGTGTTCCATACAAAAGTGTTTACACAAATATGAAAAATTTCGTTTTGTTCTTAACAATCCATAATCTGGGCTATCCCCAACTTCATTTTCATCATTTGGAATCAGCGACTGAAGCTCATGGTATACGTAGTGATGACATTCTGGTATGTAGGGCAGCAAAATCGTAAGATCCATAAGTTTTGTAGCAGCAATCTTCCAGCAGGATAATATGTCTTCACATTATTAACTTTCTAAAGATCTGATGAGATATTTAGTTGCTAAACTTTCCTTTTGTTGAACTTCCTCTACTTTTTACATCAACTTCCATATCCTCCCATGAAGCAATTGTTGAATAAGATAATTCCCTTTCTGCTTTGCCGTCAAAAGTTCATTTGTACTTCTTGGGAATGATAACCCTCCGTTTCTTTGATTTCTCACAGCTACTTGGAACACAATTACTTTCATCGCCAATCTTGTTTTAAACCAATGATCACGTGACCGCATCTTGGGGCGGTTTTGAAGAGAGGAAAATGGCGCTCGGCATAGCTCACTATTGTACAGTAAAAAGCTGTTTTCATTTTAGTGACTAACATTAAAAACACTATTAAATCAATGTACTACAAAATCATGTCAAAATCTGAATTTTGAAAAATTTGTAGCTTAGGTTACTCTTGCTTCCTATGCCTCAATTATAATTTAGGAAAATAGTCTCAAATTATGTGACCGATAACAAAGGTAATTAACGATCTATTACATTCTTTGGAAACATTTATTTGTCCCTGAAAAGCGGAGAGTACTCGATCAGAAAAGTTGATGTACAGATACCGTGACGCTGCACATGGATCAGTGCCTTCATGTACTACATTAACCTATTTCCAAGTAAGGAAGAAAACCGGATAAAGATCTTCATTGAAGGTCAGATTATTTTCACAAATTTGCACGCCATAGAACGTATCATTTAAGATCTGCAACAAAAGGTACATCTTTTAAAAGTTCGGTATGTGGCTCCGAGGTGTCGGCGACTTTCTTAAAAAAAGCATTTCAATGGATGTACACGACCTAATACATTTGTATAATCCAGTATCCATAAATACATAGATAAATGAATAATTTGGAATTTTAAAGATTTCCTCAAAAATGGTTCCAATTTTTTCAATAAATATTTGCATATATAACTTGTTTTTTCTCTTCGTAATATTCTTAATGTCATGTTTCCAATCAACATTAAGGAGAAAATGTGAAAAAAATAATTTTATGCGCCGACAGGAAGCAGTTCGGAAGAGAGTGAGGAAACAGGAGAAGATAGACTAGATTCAAGAGATTTGGATGCTAAATAGTATGAGAAAGCTTGTGCCATTCTGTAGCAACAACGGTTAATACTTTTCAACAGCGATTGCGAAGCAGTCAAACATTCCAATTGAAGTTAACATCAATAATTTCTGAATACGATCAAACGATGAAATCTCTCTTATTCTCAATAAAGGTATCATTCAAACAGAACAGGGATATCGAGTCACACGTTCTACAGTATTCTAAAGACCTCTGTCGACCGAAAAAAAAATGTTAAAACACGGCATTTTTGCAGGCTGTTACATTTACGTTCACACACTATTTCGCACCATTCCGAGCAGGAGATGAAGAAAAAATATATTTCAAATGTAGATTAACTGTTTTCGAGACCATTTATCAGAAACACGTGCACATTATACTCCATTTCGCTAACAGAAAATTGAATGACGAAAGAACCCTTAAAGAGACTTACGTGCAGAGTGCGTAAAAAGAAAATATCGCAGGAGGAAGTTAAAACTTTTTCGCCAACTTTGGGGGAGGCCGTAGTGATTCAGTGTTTCTGGACCGTTCACTCTCTTCCTCTTCCCTGATTCGCCCCAATCTCTGCGTCCTCCTCCCACCGAGGCCGGCGGCGCGGCGGTTGTGCGCAAGCAGTCGGCACGCTGGGGCGTTGAGGGCGTTGAGGGCGAGGGGGAGGGCGAGGGGGAGGGCGAGGGGGAGGGCAACGGGAAGGGCGAGGAGGAGGGCGAGGGGGAGGGCAAGGGGGAGGGCGAGGGGAAAGGTGAGGGAGAGGGGCGAGGGGAAGGGCGAGGGAGAGGGGCGAGGGGGAGGGCGGCGGAAGTGGCGACAGTGTCAACGGCTGCGGTCGTGGGGCAAGCTGCGGCGGCAGTGGGGGGGCGGAAACCGCCGTGGTAATGATGTTGGCCACCAAGTCTACAGGAAGGAGATTCAACTCCGATGTTGGGGGTAAGGTGGGGGGATGTACGAAAAACGTCGGCAGCTACTTAGAAAATAACAAAACAAAACTAGTCTCCTTTCTACTTCAGCGACATCACGCGGTGGGTGAAGGAACTTACGAAGGCGCCGGTCAGTTGCATTATGGCGCATGTTGGCCTGTTGGCGCTCGGCACTGCTGGGGCGGCCTTTGGGCGTGCCTCAATCCAAGACAATAAAATGGAAAAGAAGTAGTACCGGGGCAGAATGTAGTGCTAGACGAATTGGAATCGAATCGGGTTCATTGTTATCTTCATCTAGAAGATTGTAAGGCAATGAATTGCAGCTCTCTTGACAGGTCTTTACGCAGTTTTTGCTGTATTTATGTGAGAAATTTATAATAATTGATGTATTAATTATGATTATTATCATTAATGTCAAAGGCGTGTACCTTTAATACTCGTAAATAAATATTGCTTCCCGCGGAAATTCTTGGCTATGGTGCCACTGGCAGCACTGACAGGTTCCTTGGTGGTTCTTTCATTCGCAGCGTGATGTCGCTGAAGCATAAGGAATCTAGTTACGTTTTATTTTTCAAGTAGCCGGCGACGTTTTCGGCACATACCCCCACCACCAGAGTTGAGTCTCCTTCCTGTAGACTTCGTGATGTTGGCGAAAGCGCAGGTGGTGTTGTTGAGGCCGGTCGTGTTGGCGGTGGCCGCTGGCGAGATTGGCGGGGGTGGAGAAGCTGACGTGATGTTAGTGTTAATGGTGATGCTGGTACGGCGCAGCGGCGGTGGAAAGGGTGGCTGTGGCGGGGATGGTGTTGGTGGCGCCAGCGGTTGGGGCGCACACACGGTGGTGGTGATGGTGCTGTTCATGGTGGTGTTGGTGACGGTGTGCGTAGTGATGGTACGATCTTGGTGGTGGAGATGGCGGTGGTGGAGGTTGTGGTGGTAGGGGTGGTTTTGGTAGTGTTAACGGTCTTGTTGTTGGTGGTGTTGGTGGCGACGGGTTGGTGGTGCCGGCGGAGTTGGTGGCGGTGGTGGTTGCGGTGGTATGAGTGGTGATGGTAGTGTTAACGGTCTTGTTGGGGTGGCTGAGGGTAAGGGCAGCGGCGGGGAAAGCAAGTGGGGAGGGGTGATCGATGTGTTGACGCAGGGCTCCATCCGGTCACCTGCCTCTGTGGAAACACACCGCCTCGACGCCGTTCTAGTGCAAATAATGCCCCTGTTGTTTCTGCTGGCGCTCATCCAATGCCCCTTCTAATAACATGTCCTGTGAGAGAAGTTGACAAGTAGCCAGTTTAAGAAAATACGCTTGGGTGTTCTACGAAGCCTGAAATAAAATTAGTTAATACATTGACAAAATTATTTTTTGCAGTTTCTAATTTAGCAGAACCTATGAAAATATCACAAAGTGTGTGAGAATTGGGTCTGTTTGAGAATGATTACTGAGACACGTATGTCGCAGTAATCATCGACACAGTACTGCTTTGTTCTCGAAGGGAATTATCTTTCGAAAACATGCAGACACAATTCTCCTCTCCCTTTAATATAGTCTGTAATCAAATTAGTGTCTCACATTTTTGTATTTTCTAATTATTTAATTTTTTAATTACTTATTTTGTAATTATTTATTTTTAATTGTTTAATTATTTGATTATTTAATTATTTGTTTTAAATTATTTAATTATTTATTTTTTAATTGTTTAATTTTAATTCTTAATATATTATTTTTACGTACTACGTCGAGGATGAAAAAAGCAGTCAATTGTATGTTTAAAGAATCTTTTTATTTAGAACTTGCATAGTAGAATTTTTTAACATTTCAAAATATTTTTAAAACTGTATAAAGCGTCGGCGACGCAACATTCAGCTAGTAGCTGGTATCGAACAACCGCCAATCTCAAAATCTAGGACCGCCGGTTCAGATTTGCTTCTGAGGCAGAAGCTTATTTGAGCTCAATCGGCCGATTAAATGTCAGTTATAACGAAAATTACAGTGTTGTGTCATCTCATATTGAATTCTAACAAATTCCATTAGAATCTCATTACCAACAGTTTTATTGTGACGTCAAAATTTGGTTCGAACTGCAGGATAGCGAGGACCTATTCTGACAAGCGCCAGCGAAGAGGCATCAACGAGAAGGAAACGTTCGTCTTCCATTTTCTGTTGGCATTCAGAAGAGAAATGGATTTGCTGCACGCCAGGAAATGAAAAGTGAAATCCTTCCCGCGCCCTCCCAAAATCTTAATTTTTCTTATAAATGAGAAATGAAACTGTTATATAAAATCTGGGGAGAAAATCAATAAGAAAATGTGAATAACTCGTTATTTAAAAAGAATATTGGCCGTCTGAGGAATTCAGAAAGGAAGTATGCGATTTATTAAAACCTTCAAGAAATATCTTCAACCCACAAAAGGCTGTAGTAGTAACGTCCTGGTTTCTAATGTCTACCGTCAGTACAGAGGTTCTTCTTTTCTGATGAACAAATTGGTGCGGAAGATTGTATCAAGTACGTGGAGAAGAGATATTTCATAATGAATAGAACGCATGTCATATCTCTCAAGGGGTGACTATGCGTATTTATCCACCTAATAGGGAAAATTTCAATTTCTTATTCAATATTTTAATTTTAATATTCTCGCTAGATACCGGAAATTGTGAAAATATTTTGCCACCCTATGTACTGAACAGCAGGTGAAGACATGCAATCGAGAATAGTGTACAGACTTTCGTAATGCAATTATTGTTACATCTAACACTTTCTTTGCAATTACAGTCTAAGTTTAAAATTTATTAATTCATTTCTGTTATATTTGTTTTAACCGCTCCTGTGGGGTATTTTTATTTTAAAAACATTTTTATATGCTTTTCAAGTTTAAAATAAAAATAAAATTTAAACATATTAAAATTTCTCGATTCGTCTATTCTCGGACATAGAAAGTTACAATAAAATGATACTTAGATTAGATTAAGATACTTCTTTAATATTTATCCCATGGAGATATCTAAGTATAGAGTCGATGAAGAGATATCTCGAACACAAGTTTTCTCCAACACGCAACATTCACCTTGCTCGATACTCTGATTGACATGAAATTTGACCAGCCAGTCCAGCACATTTCATACAAATACAAATTTTGACGTGCTATGAAATATTACAAGTAGTGTTTTTGCAACAATTAATATTGAGACCTTTGATGACCTTACCGCCTGTGGAAGGGTGGAAATCGCTGCTTGCCTTTTCCTAGAATTCGTCCAGAATCTCCAAGCGGGAAAGGCTTATAATAGTGTCAATCGATTTGTCTTATCGAGATAAATCGAATGAGCTATTTAACATCTCTTAAGTTCGCCGCTAAAGTTCCTCCAAAACACGTTTTAGTTTTTAACCCCGTCTCCCAAAAGATTTTTTCAGAAGTTTCGAAGAATCTTCTGGATGGATGCGCAAAATCAATGATGAGTTCTTCGCCAGCATACTGAGTCCCTCTCGAATGACACTTCATTTGTCTCGATTGGTGAACTGGAAGGGGGGTCGCTCCATGAGTTAAAGACGGACGGACATACGCAGATTAAATCGAAAAGTATATATTCACAATAATTCTGATTATTGTTTTCCCGAAGGCGCCAGAGTGCTGACGTCGGCTGCTGCTCGTGTGTTGCAGCTCATCGGCGCATGCGCACCGTCACCAACTACTTCCTGGTGAACCTGTCGCTGTCCGACCTGCTGATGGCGCTCCTCAACTGCGTCTTCAACTTCGTCTTCATGCTCAACTCGGACTGGCCGTTCGGGCCCGTCTACTGCTCCATCAACAATTTCGTGGCCAACGTCACCGTGGCCGCCAGCGTCTTCACCCTCGTCGCCATCTCGCTCGACAGGTGAGCACCACTAGCCCAGTGTTGTCAAGGTCGATGCCATGTAGCGGGAGTTCGTGGCACGAGTCACACCCGTCCACGCAGTTTATCACCCCGCCACCAGAGACAACGCCATCCCTATTGCAAGACGGCGGAGTTTCCGAAGCTAGTTGCGCAGAGAAGCCCGTGGTATGCTACGGTGCCACAAAGCGTGCTACTGCCGCTAGTAGAAGACCTTGACATCACTGCACTAGCCGCACGCTACCATTTTGCTCTCTGGATACACCCTCCGCTAATACAAAATTTTCTTAGTAGAGCTGCTTCAGGCAACTTTGCTCGAAGTTAATAATACATCATCTGTAGATTTATAACAGCAATAATATAATTTAAAACTATTTTGCAGCAAAAGAGATTTTATATTCTATGGTCCGATTAAAAGAAGTGGGTGATTGACAGTTGTGAATGGAAGGGAGTGACGGTGACAGTTTGCGTGTCACTGAGCACGTGTTCCCGGGACACGAAAATAAACACTTGAAATAAATACTTATTAAAGTAACCAAATCATACACTCATAATGTATGAAGCTGCAGTTTCAGAAGCGCAACTGTCGATCACCAACATATTTTAATCGGACCATTGTCTTCCAAACATCTCTCCCAATGTTATGTGATCCTTACGAAGTGTTGATCAGGGTTGTAATTTGTCATTATGCTGCTCATAATACTGTCGCCAATTGTTTAAATTCTAGCTTCGAAAATCTCGTAGAATAAAACAATTCTAGAAAGACTAGTGCAAATTTCAGGTTTTGCATTAAATTAGATGATTTTGTGTGAGGCTCGAAAATATGTTCCAATATCACTTATTGCACATTCTTAACACAAGAATTGTTCAACAAGTCCGTTTTCAGAAGTTTCATATTCTTAATATCTCATCTTTCATTTTACCTTAGTGTTTGTAGAAATACAGTTTTATCCTCGCCTAAGAAATGGTACTGCGATTCGAAATCAACTTATATTCATTCATCCTAGTTATTCTTCCACTCTATTTACTAAGCCCAAAGTTTATTAGCATTTTGAATCCTCTCCAAAAAGTTTCCTTAGCTCAAATAATCACTCCTGCTCGGTTTCATTCAATAAATTTGTTTTTTTTATTTTAAAGACGAATTGTCGAATAATCGAATAATCCGAAGGGGCTGAGAATGGCGAATAGAGAGCTAATCGAATAAAGAGGCAAGCGAATAAAGAGCCAACGAATCAATTAACAAACAATGTCATCTTCCCGAGTTGGTTACATTGCAACAAAGTATTTGTTTAACGTTGCCACGCACATCTTTGGAATTTTCACCAATTATTTCGAATAATGGTCAGTTTAAAGCCATCTCCTAACTAAATATAACTCCTATTCTAAATATAGGGCACTAATTCCTTCTTCGTACCAAAAAACAAAAGCAAAACTTTCCCTGGTGCTTTTTGAACCCAAAATGTCTTTACGTGAGCGAATTACTTCGAACATGTTTCGTTTTTAAATTGTGACTATTGATCATTTTTCTTTCATTGATAAAAATTCTTAAACAAATGTGGTAGAGTAATTTTCAAAAAAATCAAGACAATCCGTTGGGACACCTTACCCACTGGGAACCTTAGCACTATGATAGGTTTTTTCCGTTCATTTCCATCAGTTTCATCCGTTTAGAAGTTATTAAACGTCGTCACTTCAGTATTGTCCAGCACAGTATCAACATTTCGGGAATTGCTCGCCAAAATGGATCTTCTAGCGGGCTGGCGTCAGTTCCTCCTCATTTAATCTCCTGTACATAACGTTTATAGTGTCGTTTGTGTACTTATCCTTCTTCGCAATCAATATCGGATGGATTTCGGTGACGTTACGGAGAAGTTAAATATGTTCAGTAGAATCTCCTTTATCCGACATAAATAGGCGGGCGAAACATTGGAGAAATGAAAATGTCAGATAACAAGGTGTTAAGAAAATATCAAATCAAGGCAAACATCCGTTATACATTGTATTGCATTGTACGAAAGTACACTTGTTTTACAACAAAGCAGCTGGAAACATAAAGGTATATTTTTAAACAACATTCAGCCCTGTGTTGATTTTTATTGTTGTTTAACGTGTTAGTCTAGAGTAACAAAAATAAACTATGTAGATAATACCAAAACTATGTGGATAACCAAAACTCTACCGTATCTCCAAGTGTAAGTACCGTTTCATCATGTATACTATCAATGACTGCTTTGTAAAGGTCTAATTTCTGATTCAATAGACTATACTATTTTATTATCTAGCATGGATTATAAAATGAACAAAAATGTATATATTAAGAAAGAATTTTGGTGAAATCAGGTTCCAGACTATCAATTAAGACATTACAGAGTTTCGTTCACAGTTTTGGATCTTTGTCGAATGCATGAATCCTAACTGAAAGGCAATCTACATTGATGGCAGTGAAGAGCACTTCAATTTTCATTGCATGGAACTCAAGGGTCCCTGAAAGGTCTTTAAACAACGGAGACGAGTAATAGCTTTAAGATCTCCTGGGAAGAGAATACGTGGAACGTCTCGTAAGCAGCTTTCTCTGCCCCTCTTTCCTCACCTGCTCACTCCACAAAACGAACTTACTCAATGTGCAAACGGCATTTCGAGGCTGAACGACTCGCGGTCAACCTCAACGGCATTCCAGTCTTGTGTCACCTAGTTGTTGATTCATGACCGCCTTCTACATTTGTAAGCATGTTCGAAGGCGGAATACACCATTTGAACCAGTGTAGTGCCTTCGATGACCTGCTGTCTTTGGCAATCCTATACGTATATAGGATTATATTATATACTGCAGAATCTTAGTATATACAAATGTATAGCACGCGATCCGTCAACAAAGCGGACTCTCGTCCACTCTTTACTAGCCGAGGTCCTGCAAGTAATCTGGTATTTCTCTCACTGAAAGTCAATCACAATACGTAATATTTTCATATCCTGAAAATAAAAAAGCAATAAAAGTTGTACATAGAACGCATTTCATCCTGGCTTGCGGCATACAGCAAGAAATATTGACACTACTGTCCGAGTAGCACTCAAATTGCTGCTAAAAACTCTGTCTGTTTGTGTCTGCATGAAGTTGAGATATTTAGAATGAATAGACAAATTCCCAGTGTAACTTTGCCAAAGTAACAATATATATGAAATTATTTTAGAAAATAATATAGCAATAAGGCGAGTGAGATCAAAGCCAATCCAGATAGGTTAACGTTGCGTGATATTTTAGATATCGCTTTTGAACTCCACCTATCGTGCGCAGTTTTATATCTCACTCGTGTTGCAGAACATCATGTTTAGTCCGTTGGCATTTTGCACAATGTTTTTATTTTACTGCTTTGTTCCATTGTTTGGCCGCGAATGTTTTCACATCAACTGGCGTTTTTCTCGGCCAGACCTTCCTTTGTTTCTTATGTATGGAACATCCGCTCGAAACACTGGTCCACGCGAGCGGCCGGCGGCGAATAGACATTCGCTTCCTGGAATCGCTTTTTGCAAGCGGAGGCTTGACAGCGGGCGAGTAATCACATACAAGCGTTCTCAGCATATGCAGCACGCGATTCTAGGCAAAAATTTCCACACACTATTTCTAATTTCTCGTATTCTACTAGGTGTAAGCATAGTGTGTAAATAGGACTAAATTAGTATGAAATAATCAACTTTCTCAAGGTTTATATTTTCTTTCGATGGTTTTGAATGCATATTCGTGATCATATAAATTCAGAAGTAGTAATTTATATAAGTAGTTTTCTTTCTTTCACTATGTACTGAAATGCATTATCACTTGTTAATTTGATGCATCCCACCGCAAGACCCTGTTTCGAGGAAACCCTCAGCTTGTCAGATGCATCCTACATCTTCGATTCTAGTCGGACCGTTTCTGTAGGTGAGAAGCCTCATGAGTGTGGAAACTAGCATATCTGTCACCTCTCAGGTGGGGGTTAATATTGGGAAGGAAGAATAGCGCGATATATAACACATTTTATTTCAAAGTAAACACTTTTACAGCATTCAACTTAAATTCATCGGTGGAAACAGTACGCGACTGAGTAGAGTAGACCCCTCTAGACAGTAATCAATCGCCTTTGACGACTGACCGGGACGGCTCAAAAGCGGCATAGCTGTGGCCTCTGCAGAGTCGTTGACCGCGAGATTTTAATCCCGACAGTTGCGTATTTTTCACGCCACAGTATACGCTAGGTACACATCTAGGCAACACTAAAATCAATCGGCTTCAACGCCTCTATACTTCGGTTTTTATTTCATGGCACGTGAGGGCCTGTCTTCACGATGGAATGACTCACAGCATTTCGCGTCTTTTTCGGTGTGCCGCTAGATGTCGCATGATCGTGATCGTATCTATCACTGCTCACGACCATGCTATATCTAGTGGCACGACCGAGAAAGACGCGAAATGCCGTGAGATATTCCAGCGTGAAGACAGGCTCTCACGCGCTAAGAAATAAAAACCCAAGTATATGTATCTAGCTGGTTTCAAAATCCCGCAAACCATTGTGAAATGATCGTTGGCTTATAGTGTTGTAATCATCAGTGGACGACTCTCAATTCCATACGATACCATAGCAGGAAATGAAATGTGTTTTATATTCTAACGTGCCCTCGTTTAATTAGTTAGATTTACACATATGTAAAATTTTTACCTCGACAAGAATGCATTTTCTCCAACAGGTAACGCAGTTTCAGAATACTTATTTGTTTGCTAAATACACCTTTTGGCCCAATTCGAACCACTGTGCAGCGCCAGGGAGGTATAGTAGGAAATCTTCGCTCACTTCCCTTCCATCCGCGCCACGATTCACGAGTCGAAAATGGCGGCGAACATCCCGGAGGGTGAGGGCAACCTTTTCAAGAGTAATTCCTGCGCTAAGACGTTGGAAGCAGCTGCAGGCCAAAATGCGGGAGGGGGAGGGGTAGTCACAGTTGATGGCAGAAGTGGATTCTCCACCGGAAGTTCAAAGAAAGGTGTTATTACCATCTCCCATTCACGACTGAAGATGATAAGTACCAGGTCAATCTCCAATCGACAAAATTTCTGAAGGGAAGGTTCTTAACTTCTTAGGAAGTGCTTCTACAGCGTTTTAGGAGAAGATCTGAGGAGAGTCTAACCCACTCTGCGAAGCATTCTATCTTTTCAACTTATTCTGACGTACAAACAGAAGAGTCATCATTGCTGCCATTATAATTTGAGGATCCGCTTTCCAGATTTCATTAATTTCAATCTACATAATGCTCCGAGAATAGTCCCTTTCAATTACAGCAGGAGTATTAGTGTTGAAAATTATGATCAAAAAAGTCAAATTACTGCTGTTAATAATTTTTGTTTTTTTCATCATCGGGTGTCATCAGGTTCATCGGGTTCTGTAGGAAGCTTCTCTGGCAACAAAGAACAAAAGGCTTCTGTTGTTAATTATACGTGTTATTGTCCAACATGTCAGGAAACGTACACATGCAACTCCTTCTAACCAATACCCTTTCAACTTTATAATTAAGACCTTAAACAAGACTTTATGGTAAGACACCGTTTACTACCTTTTTATAGGAACATAAACAAATGTATGTAAAAGTGTTTTCTGTTATTCATTACATCCCGTCAAGTTGTTCTAGAAACCCTAAATATTTAAATATGCTAATAACCAAATATGACAAAATTTTTAGATTTTCTTTTAAAAAAATATACGAAAGTGCCTGTTTCTCGTGCTTCGTCCTCAAACAGACTTGTTGGTAACATTGGCTAACCAGTGTATGCTCCCTTTCATACATTTTACGTTGTACATTGCTGTTTGTGAAAATTGCTGCATTCAGAAGGAATGGTCGGAAGCACTTAAAAATTGAAGGATGTGTAGAACAATGTATCCATAAGAAGTGATCAAATTTGCATAGAGATGGAATGCACGTTTACCTAGCAGCGCCCTCTTTTTGAATGACAGATCAGGTCAGTATTACACGACACTAAGTGGTCTCTCTTTTTACCTTAAGTGCTCCCACCCTTCTCCGGTATTTGGGCATCGGATATCCAGGCGACCGCTCTCTACGGTAGCGCGTATCCACCTAACATTCTCGGCTTGTATTGGAGCTGTTCATAGCTCGGACATCTTGTGTCAGGCGTACCATCTTTCTCACAAAAATTCCTTCATAAGGTGAAAAAGTTAAAATCGCTTTTGTGACAATGGTATTACATTGATTTCAAATGAACTAATTGCCTTTTAGTAGTAATACTTCCACTGTTATTTTGTAATGGTTATACTGTTATAATTGTTATATTCATTTCATTAATTATAAATGATTGTCCGTACCTGGATTTTACATATCACAAGTTTTACCTATCAGTTTTAGTCACATGGCAGTTGAATATTATATTTTCTTTTATTTAAATAATAATCGATAACTTTATAAGACTTGGACGCAATCTTGTGCAAATATTTAATCGGATAAAATACTTTATTTTTATGATGTGCGTCGAAAACACCAACAATAAACATAGATTGCAACGTCCTGTAAGTGTAAGCTCTTATTTTTGTTTTTAAGAATACATGAAATCAACATCACACCTTTTCTCTGAAAACAAATTGTACGATTTGATTTAAAATTTTAACACGCCTTCATGCCAGTGCTGATTGGAGTACTTATCTACAGGGATATTAGCCCAGATTGTAAGTTATTATACTGCTAATTGAACTGCAGACCGTTTTATACATTTTTCAAAAACTTTTATTGAACGAATATTCCATAAAAAGATTCGAGATTATTCACAAACTCTGCATAACGTTTCTTACCGTATCCACTATCACTGCGACTAATCCCAGCGGCAAATGACATTTTCATTACTCCATTTTGTCGATAACGCTGTTATATTGATTAACTTCATTAATTTTCATGTGGCATATCAGGCTTCTGCTATGCATAAGTCTAAGAGCATTGCAAATAGGATTCATGCGCTATTACGCATTAATGAGCGATATACGTTGCCCTGACGATGTTGTTTCAACTGCAATTGTCACAAATTACCCCCGATTCCTTTAATGTTAAATCCCAGGAGGAAAGCAAATTAATTTCATTCAAAGAATCTCATTTTCAGTAACAATCAATTTAACAAGGGCATTTGTATAAACAAAACACAGGAATTTCAAAGTATAAGTAGGAACAAACCACCAAAGGTTCTACAAAATGGCATAGAGTGTTGGAGTTAGACGAACTACCGATAGTCGTGGCCGTAATCCAAGCTGTCATCCATCAATAATGCGAAAAGAGGCAAGACTGTTGTAGGAAGTTGCAACGACACGCCGGTTATCCCCAAGTGTGGATATTGGTTAAATTCAATTTTCTCGTCTCTTACTTTGTTTATGTTTTCTAGAATATTCCCGTTGACGGCGTGAACGTTATTGTGCACCTGGTTCCAATACCATGTTACGGTGATATCTACAGAATTCAATGGGGTGATGGATGCAACGAAAATATCAGCCAACTTCAATGCAGACCTTGCAACTTGACTAAAGAGGCCCACGTAATTGAAGATATTAGTAACGTTTGCGTAATTTTGAGTGAAATTTGAGTAATATTAACAATATTTTTCAAAAACGGCTCTGAATTGTTTCATTAAACTTTTGCCTGGATACTGCTATATGCGGTGAATAGCCTAACATGAATGCTAGGCTCTATGTGTCAAAAAGCAGACAAATGTATTTTTTTAATATCCCTAATGTCATTAATATTTACATTATGGGAGTTTTATACATATTGATTTTGTGAGTACAATGATTTCAAATAGTTTTGTCATGAAGTTTCTTCAAAACTCCATTGTATTTGATACCAACCTTGCTCAAAGGCGCAATGAAATTTGAGAATACAGACTTCGCCGAATCTCGAACGAAAGTAAATTGGGAGAAACCTTGGACTTCTTTACACATCTCTGATTGCAGCTTTAATAAGGGCATGTGCTATTGACACCTTTTAAACGGATAAATTTAAATATTTATAATTGGTAAGTTAAGTGAAGAACACTATAATCAATTATAGATAATTCCAAAAATTCCTTCTGGATGCAACTATATTTTTGTCTTCCAGAGTATAGTATGTAGTCCTTACGTAACAATACAGCAAAAAATGAAAAATGTGTTACGTTAAGGAAGATGAGGATGCGTTTAGTATTTTTCTTATTGTCTGAAAATACCAGATAAATAAAAATGTCTCCACAAATTTATATAACAAGAAAATTTTATTTTAAGGAAAATATGTTGGCCATGAAATATGATGCTGTGCAATAAACTAACGTTACGAAAGAGCACATCTGCAGAACTAAAACTTTTCGGTCCCATCCCGTTGTTGGGAGAGGCTGGGCATTCGGCTGCTGAGAATTGGGGCGCGGTGCGCGTCGGGGCGCGCCATGGCGGGGCGCGCCGTGGCGGGGCGCGCCGTGGCGGGGCGCGCCGTGGCGGGGCGCGCCGTGGCGGGGCGCGCCGTGGCGGGGCGCGCCGTGGCGGGGCGCGCCGTGGCGGGGCGCGCCGTGGCGGGGGCGCGCCGTGGCGGGGCGCGCCGTGGCGGGGCGCGCCGTGGCGGGGCGCGCCGTGGCGGGGGCGCGCCGTGGCGGGGCGCGCCGTGGCGGGGCGCGCCGGGCCGACAGCCGCACCGATGGCCGCCGCGGGCGCCGGTTAATTCGAGCGACGCCCGCGCCGCGCGCCCGCAGTCAGGGACTGCGAATGGGAGCGCCACTCGCCCGCCCCCTCCCTCGTACGCCGCGCCCACCACCTCTTGTTCCGTGTCCCTCGCTCGGCCGTGTACATTCCTTCCTTGCGCCCCTTGTTATGGGTTTGTCAGTATTCCAACTATCGATGCGACGTCGATGTTTTCAAAATATCGATGTTTCTATAAAAATATAAATGTTTTAAACATCGATTTACTGAAATCGATGTTTTTGAACATCGATGTTTTGGGGGTCGATATTTTTACGTTTTCAATGTTTTGTTCGTTGATGAAATATTTACATAATCACAATTTTGTCAAAGTTAAAAAAAGAGACAAAAACTGATGGTACCTGTTTGTATCTGATGGTATTTGATTGTATTCGATCGAAACGAACGCGGTTTGTTCTATCTTCATCGAGCAGTATACCATCCTTTGCTCGATTGTAGGAATCATTTATCATTAGCGAAGTATAATGGCGTGCACACGGAGAAAACGACACGGTACATAGAGCCGTTGCCGATCCATCCTGCAAGAGTCCGCTAATCTTCATTTTACTCAAATTTTTTCACTCTACTTGTTCACTGTCCTGTGAGCCATACGTGATTCACAAAACGTATTACTCGATGGTTTTAATAGTCCGTGAACCACATATGGGTCACAGACGTTAACAACTTCTATGGAAAATATTTCCACGGAGCTCGCCGAAACCGCAGAGATTTTGATTTGGACTTGCTAGGACGCTCATAGAATTTAGAACCCCCCCCCCCCCGGAATGTGCGCAAAAATATTGTTATTTTTGAGAATATTACAATAAATTAATATTTTAAAGTCGTTGGACGTGCGAATATTTTCTGATGTTTCTAAAGGGACAGGGAACGTGTTAGGAAATAACGTCAAGCAATTCTAATTTTTTCTAGCATTCTTGAATAACTTTAGCTCCGATTACTTAAAATGATCGTTCTTTTCACGAGCGTCCAATTGGTGAAACGAAGAGAATGTAGAATGTTATCATTAGTTCTAATTTATTTTGAGTTTTGATGGTAACATACGAGAATATTTCAAAGTAACAATACGTAATTATTAGTCTTGTACATGTAGTTCATGAAACATTGTTTCTAATACTTGAGCTATTTTATAATAATGTGTAGATACTATTTTAGTATGGTAGTTGATTACATTTTAATCATTCTAAGTGAATTAATAATAGTGAACAATTTCGTAAAAATTGTATAAAGGTATTTTTTCAATTACTCGTATATTTGGGTTTAAACAATACTCGTAGCATCACTTTCAAATCTCATTAATGTAAAATCTATGGAAGTTTTCCAGCCCTCCAGCAAAATTATTGACGCCAGCAGGCAGCCCTGTAGACTTCCCTGGCTTCTTGGTACCGCCACGTCTACTTCACCTCTCCCGCCGCAACTCCTCTCTCTCTTCCCTCTCACTCCCCTGCACTCTCTCCCTCTCCCGAGCCCACAGCGGCAGTTCCCTCGCGAATGTTCCAATCCCACAACGAAGTTGCCCGCCACCGCGCAGCCAATTTCGAAATCATAATAGCGAGCGGGATATGATATGCGAAAAGCACACACGTTGCAGGCCTGATGGCGAAGTCAGATTTGGAACGTATCAATATAATGCCTTTGGAAAATCATGCATGAATATTTTTTTATTTCCAGCATTAATTTGCAACTAAAATAGAAAAAAAACAGAGAGCACTGTTTGCAAACTCAAGTCAATATATTATTGCAAACTTAAGTGAAAATTGTATTTATTTGGTAGGCCATTTATTATAAATATAAACTACAATATCTCGTATTGCGTGGCTAGGTCAAAGGCCTTTATACGATTACGAAATCCACATCCCAAAAAAAAACATACCCTTTCAAATCCCAGTGTTCACCTTAGATGGTCTCTCCATTGTAACCGCTCAAGTCGTTTACATTACGAAAAATATAAGTTTTTCTCGTAGATACGCCTCTCGTTATCTAGAGATCATGAAGTTGCTAGGTAAACCGACAGAGAACTCTAGAAGACGGAAGTAGTTCAAAAGATAGCTACGGGAAGCGCTTGCAACTCATATCTTAAGTCGAGATAACGAAATCAGTCACTGGAACAACCAGACTGAACAATCAGAATTTAGTAGGCAAAAATTGCTGAATTTTAAGCTAGAGAAGAGAGATTCTGCCATTTTGCTGCTAACAAGTGTATGGAACGTTACCCAGAGAGAACCATTGGAATAACGGATCACGCTACAGCAGGAAGTCATCGTTTATTGAAGCTTTTAGAATAAGGTAATATATTCAATTAATATGATAACTTATTCTAGAGAATAAAAAAATGAATTATATATAAAATATGAGTATATTTAAAGAAGAACTTCTAGGAATGAATAGCAAGGTTTATACTACGTTCGAAACTACGAGTCGAAAACTAGTATAAACCTGTAGTGGGAAATAAATTAAAATAGAAATATTATTATGAATATATGATTTATTTCAGCGTTAATGAGAACGCTTGGACTTATTTGAATCTAATACAATCAATGCTACATTCGACGCAACAGCAACGCCGACAGAAGCGACGAAAACCCTTGAAGAGCAGCGTAGCCGATGGGAATTCTTCGTGCTCAAGTGTAGCTACGGACGACCTCGGAAAAACGTCGTGACATCGTGCGGCGCGGGAGACCTTGTGAGTTCGTCTGATTCATTCCAAGTTATAGATAGAATCGCTGGTCAGATTACAGAACTATTTCATTACGTTATTTTGCGAGGTTATGACTGTAACTTTACTCGACTGCTGTCGTGAGTACTAAAAGGACGTGTCCGAATGCCATCTGAGTAACACAGTATCGTTACTGAATTCAAATACTCAAAAAGTATTACTGTAAAATTAGAAGTGTATTTTTTTCTGTGTTTAATCTGCAACTACATTTATGTCAAGTAACTATCAACACGATATAGTTGGTGTAATAATTGAAGGAAATTCTTGCCATGACAATAAGTTATTTGGTTGAGTAATGTATTATGATTGATGTAATAACAAAGTTATTTAACAGTAAACTTAAAATTTTGTATACAAAGAGATCTCATAGAATCAAGTAAAGATAATTTCGTTTGACTTTGATTAAACTAAATATCGTTTATCAGAAAGTTATATTTTTTTTGAACAAGTCAATTTGTTTGTTCTGTGTAAGATTTTTGAATATTTAGTAGTGTATCATATTTTCTTTGTATAGTATAGTATTGGTATTATCGATTCGCATTGTATATGTATGTTATTTATGTGCATCGCATATTGTGTATGTATTGTTTTATGTGTTTTTCAGCAGATCAGTGTAATTGTATTTGTGTGTGAATAGCATAGTACAGGAATTCTGTGAATTAAGGCTAATTGTTTAAACCATTTCAAGAAAGTAGTCAGAGAGTTTCAGACTGCAATTCAGCTCAGATTTTCATGATAATTTTGTTATGTTTTAGTTTTTACAAACCTGATTCTAGCAGGGTACTCTCAGTCAGTTTTCATTGTTCAATGTATTAATTCTTTGAAAAGAATATATTTCTTTGATTATTTTTTTAAAACATACGACAATCTTGTTCTTAATTATATCCAAGTGCACACGTCTAAAACCCTTTCCCCTGAAAAGGAAGTCTGTGGAGAGCTTTCTTATATGTGTGTTGTGGCTTATTATTTACTGGAGCCACGACTTGTAATAAGGGATCATTTACTCGAGTCACTCGTCTCCTCCCACGATGAAGGTAATTTTATCTGAATAGTTGGACAGGCTAAAATTCGACGACGAATTTTGACCAGGTGCTAGGTGGTCGATTGTTGCCCCATCTATCACGCCCCCACCAACATTGGGAGGAAGGAAGAAAGGAGGTGACACCATCGCGTTAAAAAGTCACCGTACGGCTGGTCTACCCATCGGTAATCCTCTGAAGGGGGAAACCTACCCACTAATCTAGCAAACATTCTCTAATTTAATTATTGTCTGACGACAAAGTGGGGTGTTTTCTCCGCCCAGACATCGGCATCTTGAAAGCCTGAAAAGTAATTGCACCACTGAAAATCAATCGCAACCACGAATCTGCTCGTACTTCCCCCAACACATACCCGTTTACCTCACGTATCCTCTAATTTTTTGATATCTCATCTAGAAACCTCCGCTCTGATTACTACTAGCCAGCATTATTTTCCTAGCAATTAATTACTCTTTCCCTACTAGCTCTAGCTTTACCTGCTCCGTTTTCGAAGTTGGGAATATTATATTTCAATATATCTCTGCCGTTTGTAATCCCATCCACTTTCTTCTCAATGTTCCGGTGCACAGCAATTTATCGTTGCCACACTGCTGCCATGCACACATATTGCCATTTGAGTCTTTTAATGCCACATGCACATCCGCAGCTTAGGCTGCGCATAAACCTTTTGCGCCGCTTGCAACTGTGGGCGTAACTTTCGTTAACCCCTTACAGGACTAGAGGAACTTTGTTTCCCCAGCGAACGTTTCCGGACGCCGCTGCTAACGTATCTTGCCGTCGCTTTTCTTTCCCTTGTGCACCCGTCTCGTCCCTCCCTTTCTATAACCTACTCGGGCATTGACTGTCTCTGGCTGCTTCCTCCCTTTAGATGTTTCTTACTTCCGCCCACTATATCGCTTCCAACCGACCACCCGGAAGTTCGCTCTCTGAAATATTGTTCAGGCGACCGTCTAGCGGTGCGACAGGCATTCTGACCGACCCGACCAAATATGAACAGAGAGCGAAACCGATGCCGACTGACCAACCAGGTCACTGGAGCTCGAAATCAGCATTGTCACTAGCACTGCAGCGACTATGACCAGGTGTCCAGCCTTGAATTCAACCTCTGTGTGAAGGAGAATTCTAGCGGCTGCCTGCTCTTATTGGTAGTTTTCCTTGGTTTTCTCGATCAGTATGGGACGAATGCTGAACAGTACTCTAATAAATGGGCCACGGACCGCCTACGATGTTTCCTTCCACGTCCTATCCTCTGCTTTTGCATGAACACACACACACATACACACACACACACATTCATTTCCATGTATTTTACGCACATGTCGAGTGGGAAACTTAGAGATCACCCCGACTGGCGCACTACTGCGCTGGGGAAGTACTTGGAGGGGGAAATCCCCCGAAAGCTGGCATGTGGGTCGGTGCCGGATCTCACCATCCAACGCGGAAGGTTGGTTGATTGATTGTTCGTGATTCCTGGCGCGTCAACTGTCATTACTGCCGTAAGTGTAGTGCATGTTTTTTCCTCGGCAGTTGGTGGTGATTTTTCCCCACTGGATGGTGAGATTCGGCGCCGACCTGCCATCGACTAGCATGGTTTTCCCAACCAGGTATCTTCCACCAGCGGGACAACCGCCCCAGCCGGGACAAGCTCTAAGCTCCCGACCGGCATCCCGGCATGTGTCGTAATGTAGTGCTTGTTAGTGTAAGTGTGTGTGTAAGTGGAGAGGACAGGACAAGGAAGAGGAAGGAAAGATCGCGCGCGGTCCGTGGTCCGTTTGTTACGGTACTGCTCCGGCATTCCCCTGGTGTTGATCCGAGAAACTCCGGAAAACTACCGATCAGAGCAGCCGACCGCTAGAATTCTCCTCCAGACAGCGACTGAATTCGACCTAGCTGACAAGCTAGTACCGAAAATCCTACCGCCGTGAGGAGTGGTGTCCTAGGCCTTCCGGGTTAGAGGGACTGCAGTGACATCAGTTGATGCACTGAGCCATCTCTCCGGTCAACGCAGAAGGAATCATCGCCACCTCTCGGGGATACGACATTCACAGCACAAACGGGACTAATGTCTTCAACAGTTGATATACCCAGATTCATCAATCATTTAAACAGATGAACTAAGCTGCCCTTCGAGACCTCTCACATTATTATTCCGATAGTTCGACCCCAACTCCTTGCCACACGTTCCATCCTCGACGCTTCGACGAGAAGGCGCCGTCAGCGACGCAGCGCCAGGGAAGTGCCAAAGCTCGCAGCACATTAGCAGCGAGTGGTTGCGGCTACGTTTGCTGTGTACTCATTTCGTTGAGTAATATCAGGAAACGACCACTCCTCTACGCTTCCCCACCCAGAAGTGACCTTTGACATATTGGTTTCAGTCGTCTGCTTCTGTCTCGGTCTTGACCCTTATGATTTTATTATCCGCATTTCTGTTTTTTTATTGTTCCAGTATTTCTTTTCATTTTACTTTCCTTTACTACAAGAAAGGGAATTGGAATCGCCTCAACATGGTCGGGAACATTGGTCTTAGAATTGTGTTAAATTTTCTTTTCAGCTGTAACATAGAACACACAAGGATTAAGGTATATTGTTCTGATTTAGCATTACGGTTGGATAGATACTAGCGCTGACGGAAAGGTGGTTAAGATTGGTGCACGTAGAGAGGATACGTTGCAAACGTTTACCCGAAAATCAATATTTATAGATGGATGGCTGTAGGGGGAGATCCAATCGATTATTGGAGGGGCATCGTAAATGTTTGTTAAATAACAAACATATTTGTCATTATATTGTATATTATGAGTGATAAACCAATTATTTAGGCAAGAAATAATTACGAAAAAGATGGACATATTAGGTTTTTACAGGCAAAGAGTAGACGATCGCAAGTGGGTGCTAGGAGCCGATAAACATGAGCGAGGTTCATCTTACAATCACAGGGGCGTTGAAACCGGTGGAGGTGTACATGCCGGAACCGTTCGTCGATTATAATTAAAATGATCGGATATGAGAGGGGCTTTGGAAAAAGAATTGAAGTTTGTTACTTAGTAATTAGAAAGTTTTGACTCGCCCATTCTGTTACGAGACAGCAAACCGAACAGGTCAGTGCTAGAGATTATTGCGTGTGAGGTCGGAAATTTCTAAGGAGTTTGGACTTAACTTTTGTTCATGAAGAATAATAGGACTGTGGATAATTATAGCTGGTACAATTGGTGGTTTAATTTAATAAGGGTTAATAAGAATTGTTGAATATTATGGGAGTAAGGACGTAGGGCAGAATAATATCAAATTGGGACTTTGAACATACTGTGCAGCATTTTTACGCAGACATTATGCAGTGAAACCGGACATGTCTACGTGGGAAGTGTTAAATTTTCATGAGTCAAGGACGGAACAGTAACAGAGCTGTGATAATAGGATTTTTGTCACAAACTGTAAAATTAAGCAGGGAACAAATCGTAGATAGGTTAGCGGAGTTCGAATCATTAAGTTCGCGGCTAGGTGCACACCTGATGCACGAGATAAGTGTTCGCGACAGGTTAGGAGAGTATCGGCGATAGGTAACGAAGATCGTGGTAGAAGAGAGAGAAGAGTGGACATCTCGACGACCCAGGAATTCGTCGTCCGCAGATCTTCGTGGCGCCGTCTGAGAAAAGAGCTCTGGTATTGTGATAAAAGTAAGACATTTTCTAAAGAGTTATGACCGAAATGAACATTTATCAAAATGGCAATATTTACATTAGTAAGAGGAATTGCAATCACCGTTGATTTCAAAAGTTTAATTGAATAAACCAGTTTGTTCATGTTTGAACGAACACAAAATTTAATAATTATTATGCGATTCTGCATAATTAGTAGCTAGCAATCAATAGCCAAATAGAAAAAAATAATTTCAGATGTTTCTCGTCCCCCGTATGGTGGGCGGATCAGGTTGCCCAGGCAGTAAATGGTAAGCAAATGGTAGATATTGGCAATCAAATTTTAAGATTAGACATTCAGTAAAAGAGATTTGTTACATATGTGTGTACTGTAGATACGATATTTTACAATATTATAGTTTAAATAATTACATAATGGTTGAGTAACAACACTAAAAGGAAAAGGTTTGGTATACCGCACATTCCACTAGTTTTATTTTATCGACACCGGTCTTCAATCTGCCTCCCCAATTATTACCCTTCACCCTTGCGCCTGTTCATTATTTTTGTACTATTACTGGCCACCCTATTTTTTGGCGATAAGGATTTCGAGGCTGAGTAGTAATATTTTCCTCCCGCTATGAGTTGGTTTTGATATAGCAAATGTGTCATGATACCGTTTGCAGATGTATTTCGAATTGATATCTCCATTAAGCATTAATGCTGCGCTCTTTTCTGAAAATTACAATACCATTCAGCAAATTGACGTTCGCTTTCGTACTTCGTCCCAGATGTATTTATCGTCATAAAACAAATGCTTATGTCGAAAGACACAAATCTCTTTTTTTATAAAATATTGCTTACATTTCACCAAATCTTTGCAATGCAAACACTGCTTTTAGCCACGTATTGTTGTTTTAGATGAATCCTTTCTCTCTCCTGCAGCTCTTTTATTTAAGTTGCATTTGCAACATCGTGTGAATGTCGATATCACTGTACGTTTTTAAACTTTTAAACCTGCGATATTAGCGGACACTCAAAGGCCACGTTTCAAAACACGAAATTGGTGTTTTGTTCCCACGAAAAACCGCAAACCTTTGCACGGAAAACAGTTGATGTACATGGGAAATGTTTAAATGTTATGAGACAGTTTGCAATGCCGGGAGATGGTGGGGAAGGGAAAATCTGATGTGATCCTACCTCGCATTGTGGCGTCTACAGAGATGCCATTTCTCTCAGAGATCTGCGAGAAATCCAATGCAAAGTAGAAATCGACTCTCGAGCCGCGGTGAGGAACGAAGGGTGGACCGCATCGTTTGCTTAATAGAAGCGTGCTTTTATTCATGATATTCATGAGGCGAGCAGTAATAACATTTGCTTTATTGTTTATACATTGCGACCACTACCGTCTTCGGGATAAGGGAGAGGGATTTTTAAAAATCTCCCTAGAATGTTTGGTAGCTCAGTCGGGTTGACGGTGGGCCACATACAAAAAATTAAATTGGTGGGATCAAGGACGTGAGTTCTCTGCACTATGGTCTCGCGAATCATTCAGATTAATACATAGATTTCTTAAAAACCTTACTATAATCTTGAGATGAAAAATTTTGTGGCATAGAAATCTCATACACTTGATACTCATAAATACATAGAAAAACACAAAATACGGTGTCAATTGCTGAAAATAGAACACACAAGAAAATTCTTAAATCTATACACCCTTCTCTTTGCTACTTTACTAATTTACACTGTCTTTCTCATCACATCAAAATTTTACTAGGCCTTCACACATTCTTTGGTACCATTTATATTCTCTTTCGTGTAACACAACAATGAAGTTTTTACTGTTTCTATTTTTACAAAGAATAAGGATAAAGAAAGATTGATTCTGTAAGTTATAAAAAAATTACTCTCTTCTCTAACTAGCTGAACATTAAATCTTTTCTCAGTTTACACAGAATTACTCTATCTGCTTCGTTAAACGAGTTCTGGGTGAGAACGTCTGTAAACGGATCTTTCTTACTTTGAAATCCTTTCCAATACGGGGTTTCGTTCGCCGTCTTCTGAAACTCGAGCAGTGGCGACTTCGGTGACCTTGATGCTGGGTGTTTCCCCTCGCTGCTCGCTCCGCTGGTCGGGTACCGTTACCAAAGCTCCCTTGCAGTAGAACTCTCTCTGGGCCAATGGTGTAGTTAAATATTCGTCTTTTGCCAACGTAAATGTTTTAACCATATGCCGCTAGTATTTTCCAATTATATCCAGTAGAATTCAATTCAATATAATAAGCGAAGAGCATATAAAGAGAATAAAGGGCAAAAAATAAAAGCTGACAAAGGATATAAAAACCACGTGTTAGTTTATAATCAATTATAAGTAACAGGGCTCCTTCCCCTCTTCCCACTGTTCTTAAATCATCTTTTTAATCATTCCTTAAATAGTAATGAGAATGACTTAAATAGGAATGAGTAATACTTATGAGAACTAATCAGTAGCTCTCTTCTGTCAGTGCGGCGCGCGCTATGAGTACCGATGCTCTTCGTGAGGGCGATAAATGTGCCACGTTTTCCTGAGCTTTCGGAGGGAAAACGAATGGTCACAACATATCCCAAAATATTATGCATAGTGCCGGAATGTCTAATCAACAATAATAAGTTTTCATTTATTTCTAAAGATAACTGTGCTAAAAAATCATTATTCCTAAAATTTTATTTGTTCTGTAAAAATCTTAATTTTTCCAATCACGAATGCCAATCTTATCTCAGTAAATGGCTTCGTCAATTTTTTTGATTCTGTGAGTTTTCCTGTTTTTAGTCTCAGTGTACACTGAAGTTTCTGCAGAGAATTTGAGTTCTCTTTCTTTAAGTAGATGCAACATTACTCTGAATCATTATCTTTCAGACACAGTGGATAGCCACGCTCCCAGAAACAGTATTAAAAATAGTCCAAGTAGGAAACCTAAAAGAGCAGCAATGTATGCAGTTGTTTGAATATGAAATGACTCCCAAATTGGAAACAGAATTTTGTAAATTTAAATGATAAGTCTCGTATAAAGAGATCATTCTCGTTTGCTCTGACCTAGTTTCCCTCTAATTGCTTGGAGTCAGTCAATAGAATTTCACAATTAATTCACGTTGGCCCCCACTGTTTTGAGAATTATTTTGATCATATTGAGAAAACAACTGTTATTTAAATGCAGCTTTCCAATGCTTTATCTGAAGTTATATTAATGTTTAAATTTCAATATAGTAATAAAAATGGCCAGGTTTGTGGGCAATCTAATATTAAATTGAATTGAATTAATGCCTCATTTTACGTGGCGAGATTCAGGCCATGAGGCCTGCTCTTCCGTCTGACCACGCAAATTTCACCAACTATCGGAGAAAGAAGGTATTTTATAGGGCGGCGAAACAGGCGATTTTGAATTTAGCTCAGAGGCGTCATTTATGCTTGAGGATCTTTTATATGCAGTAAATCTACTAACATGGGACAGGCGGCTTTACTTCCCCTCCGAAGGAAGACATACGAAGGATTTTTTCGCCCTTAAAATCCATGGCTTCGATCGGGTTTGAACCCGCGAACTTGGGTATAACAGTCCGATACGCTAACCGTTACACCATCGTCGCCACCAACACCATCGCCACCACCACACTATCGCCGCCACCTAAACTAAACTCTCTTTTTTGTCAGCAACCAATTGCTTTTTTTCCGTATATTGAGTACACAAACAAACACATCTCGAACCTTCCCTAGCATTTCAAGGAATACTTTCCCTTTGAACTACAAGATTCAAGATTGAAGTTGGCTGACGGGATACTGCGCCGACCAACCGTCGACTAGTGGGGTTATCCACAACTAGGTATCTCCCACCAGCAGGGCCCCGCCTCATTTCACGGCATATGTAGTAGTGTGGTGCATGTTTGTGTGTGTGTGTATGTGTGTGTGTAAGCGGTGAGAATAGGTCAAGAAAGAGGAAGGAAAGATCGCGCGCGGTCCGTGGTTTGTTAGGGTATTGCTCCGACATTTAGCTGGTATTGATCGGATAAACCACGGAATACTACCAAACAGTGCAGCCGGTCGCAAGAATTCTCCTCTAGACAGGAACATAACTTGACCTAGCTGACAAGCTAGTGTCGTAAATCCACCGTCGGTACTCGAAGGTAGGACCTCCCGGTCAGAGGCACTGCAGTCCCGTCAGTTGATACACTGGGTCAACTCGCTTCGTACGAAGTTTTCTACATTTCCACCACTTTTCTCCAAAAGATTTGTCAGGAGACTAATTGTAAGCTTAGAGCTCTCTCAGCTGTGCACAGAATTCTAGCGGCCGGCTGCTTGATCGGTTTTCCGGATCAGTGCCCCCAGCAATGCCGGATCAGTGCCCTAACAAACGGGCCACGGGCCGCGCACGATCTTTTCTTCCTCTTCCTTGTCCTATCTTCACCCCATACACGCACTTTACACTAACATACACTACACTACCACACATGCCGGTAGATCGGTCGGGAGCTTACGGCTTGACTAGACTGGGGTGGTGCCCCGCAGGTGGGGGATACCTGGTTGGCGTAAACCCCGCTAGTTCACAGTAGGTCGCCGCCGGATCTCGCCATCCAGCGGGGAAAGATCACCGCCCCCTCCCGAGGAAAAAATACGCACTACACTTACGGGACTAATGACCTCTGTAGTTGATGCACCCGGAATCACGAACAATCAACCAACCAATCAATCAAGCGACTATTACTCGTCTACTCATTTCAAGAAACAATTTTTTTTATGCCAGGAAATGTAACATATCATGAGGTACATTCGGGTACCTTTGCCGTGTTCCGATAGTGTCTTCAACCGCCTCCTTGAGCTCCTCAGCGCAAATCCATTCTCCGCCGTCCGAGCGACTCCGGCGCCGCCCCGGGGCATTGCCCGCCGCTGCCCCCTTCCCCTCCCCCCTCACACAACGCGCGGCGTAATGCGCAGGTCGCTGCCTGGCGATGAGCGCCCCCGCCCCAATCCCCTGCGGCGAGGCGCTCGTTCATATGGACGACGCCACGTCGCGTCCGATGCGCCTGCCACAATTTCGCGACGAAATCGGTGTGTGGAAGCATGCTTCCGGATCGGCCACACAGCCGTCTATTCCCCCCGGAAGAATAACCGCTGACTACGGTTTGAATAATATGGAAAGTATTGGGTTGATCGAAATTCCATTATAGCATATAACCGTTACACTCGTGGCAGCTCTTGGTCAGCGTGCTCGCTTTCCACTACGTGGTCCCGGGTTGATTCCCTGTCGAGGCAAGACTATAGTGTGCGTTTTCCCTTGCAATCTTCCAGTATATGTTGCTGTGTGACAATGAGAAAATTCACTTCTCAGGTTGAGAAGACCGGAATACGGCTTGGGGATGTCTACGTGCTAACCACACGTACTCCCTTAGCCCATGGCCGTGTGGCAGGGACGAGGCCTGAGCCCATTCACGGGCTGTCGCGCCAAGTACATACATATAGCTGTTACTATTTACATGTCAGGCATTGATCGTCTCTCTTATCTATATCTATGGTTCAAGGGTCGAGTTTGGTGGTTTGCTATATTTCGTGATTAAGAACATTAAAAAAATCCATTTGGTTTCATTCATGGGCGATGTTATTTCGCGTGTGAATACAGGTCTGCTTCAATTTTAATCAGTAATGAGTGTCAAAACATTATATTCAGCCTCTTCTATCACATTTCATTAATCTTCAAAATGTAGAATCGTACAATAGAAGATTTAAGTATTGAGATATTATATTTTGCAATGAATTACTTAGAATCATTCAAGGAATATTTTTTCTACATGTAAGTATAAAAAGATATCAATTTTATTCTTCAACAAAAAAAAAATATTTATCGATTATAAAGTCGAAATAATGACGATTATAAAGTCGACACAATGTTAATGGTCACACACATCTCGGGAAAATTGCGTAATTTGATCACATTTATACACTCATCATAATAAAAAAGCTTTGCACCCATAACGACAAGATGAATTGTGACCAGATTTGGGGCGTCGGTAAATGGTCCACACATAAGAAATTAACACTTTCATATTTGTAGGATCAACATTTATTGCGCTACACGGCCACAGAAGTTACATGTTAGTATGGCTTCGTGTGTTGATGAACACACGTGTCCAGACATCGTGACATGGAATTATACATTTCACTAAAGATATGCTTAATACTTCATCCCAGGGATCAAGCTCCAGAACACGTAGTTTTGCAGATGGATGGAAAGAGGTGGACATTTTGCACCACCACAACACTCGGTCGGCGAGAGTTCTGGCGATGCGGTTGGTGTTGGAAACCAGCCAACCACTAGCCACAGACAGGAGGCGCCACCGGTTATAGGACGCGCGTTGTGTTGTTGAAATAGGGGACGGGCTTGGGGAGGAGATCGGCGTTGACGTACGAAAGTCGTGGTTGGAGGGTCTCCTGATCGGACCGTGCAGCTGTCATGGTCCTCGTCAGGATTGATTGATGATTGATTGTTAGTGATATCTGGCGCGTTAACTACTAGGGCTATTAGTTCCGGAAGTGTAGTTCATATTTTTGCTCGGAACTTGGCAATCCGGGTGCTCTACCTCTGCAGGATGGCAAGATCCCGCGCCGACCTACCGTCGACTACCGGAGTTTTCCCTCAACCAGGTAACTCCAAACAGCGGGGCACCGCCCCAGCCGGGACAAGATCTAAGCCCCCGACCGGTCTCCGGCATGTGTGGTAGTGTAGTACATATTAGTGTAAGTGTGTGTGTGTGTGTGTAAGGGATGAGAATAGGCCAAGGAAGAGGAAGGGGTCGGTCCGCGCTCGGTCCGTTTGTTAGGGTACTGCTCCGGCATTCGCGTGATGATCGGAGAAACCACAGAAAACTACCAATCAGAGTAGCCTGCCGCTGGAATTCTCTTCCAGACCGCGATAAATTCGACCTAGCTGACCAGCTAGTGTCGAAAATCCTGCCGGCCGTCGGTACTCGAACCTAGGACCTCCCTGTTAAAAAGCACTGCAGTGCATCAGTTGATGCCCTGCGCCATGTCTCCCGGTCCCGGGTTGGAGGATCTCCGATCGGACCGTGCAGCTATCACGGTGAACACCAGGAGGTGAACAGGGGCCAACAAGGCATCGCGCCGACCTGGCTGGGCGTGCGTCCGGTGCCCCGACCGGTCCTGTCCTCGAGGCGCTCCCCCGTGCGCCTGCGGACGCGTGCCCGAGGGTCGTCGTGCCGTG
>JAHLJT010002406.1:10811230-10853342 GCA_031308135.1 Acheta domesticus
TTCAGTATTAAATCGCTAACATCAATTACACTCTAACCGTCCGCCACTCGCGTGTTCAGTGACTTGTGACTAATCATATTGTGAAGTGTATTGTATTATTCTTTTTAGTGTGTAACCTATATTTAAAACTAGTGTAGTGTAAAGTAGTAGTTATATATAGTGTCTTAAGTGCAGTGTGCATGTGAAGTGTCCTAAGTGTGCATGTAATATAAGTACAGTGTGCATGTAACATAACTGTTGAAACTAACCTCACTCTAACACACGCCTGCTAAAACTCAGTTAAACACTAGCCTGTATCTCCTGATTAATATAAATTTCTAAAAGAAAAAATCTTACTAGATTACACTTGTATACTAAATTATACTTTTAACGTAATCTGAAAGCACATCAACATGCACCACCACGCAACCTTCTGAACTCAACGCCGACCTCCAGAAAGCCTACAAACACGTAGAGGCTGCATTCAATCAGGTGAATGCAATTAAAGCAGAAATCCGTAGGCTGGAAAAGGTCGTTCTGAACACAGATGGCTGGTCAGTAGTTACTAGAGTCAAAACAAACAAACCTTTAGCCGGGCCTAGCCACCCACTTGCATCACAACGTACACACACACAGTATGCCCTCCCTACAAGCAACAGGTTCCATCTCCTTCAAAACCCTGTGTTCCTCCTCACCAACCCACTACTTCATTCTCCACAAAACCTCTACACAAACACACACACACAAAAACACAAGTTGCAGTGTCCAAACAGACACAAACCTACATAATCAATGGACCTGCAAGCACAACTTGCAACACACACTCTCTCAGAAACAGAAAGTTCTAATATTAGCAGACAGCCATGGCAGGAACATGTCCTCCAAATTGAGAGCTTCTTCCCTCCAAATACGCGGTCACAGGCATTTTTAAGCCTAATGCACGTTTAGCAGATGTGACTAGCGACTTGGAATCACTCACACAGCATTTTACAACCCGGACACAGTGGTTATCATTGGTGGGCAGAACGACATTAACCAAGGCAACCAACTAGAACCCAGTAAACAAATACAAAAAATACAGAAGGTTGCCCAAAAACAAATGTAGTAATGACCACTCTGCCCCCCTGGCACAACAACACCCCTGTCAACAACGAAATTAAAAAGCCAACAACAAACTTACACAGCATCTGAGAGACACACAAATTACATTAATAATCTGGACTTTCTCTCAGAAACTCTATTCACCCGGCATGGTCTCCACCTGAGACAAGCTGGCAAACAAGCACTAGGATGTAAGCTACACACATCTTAGAGGCTCCTTCATCTTCTCCCTTAGCACCATCTCCTCCCCTCTCCACGCCTTCATCAACCCCTGCTCCCTCCTCACCAGCCCTTCTCCTCCCCCCAAACTCAGACTCATCCCTATTCCTGTAACTCCCACTCTATGCTGTTGTAGCAGCTACTCCTGTAATCTCCAAAACTCTCCCACAAAACCCTCTCGATCCACATCCTACAACCTACGGGCTGGTCCAAAACCTATCCAGCACCTGAACCTGTAGCAAACAACCACTCCTACACCAGTCACTGAAAAAAACAGCACCTTTAAGATTCTACATCAGAACATTCGATCTTTAAAAAACAAAATAGCTGAAATAGAAATTATGTTAAAATACCACTCCAAACACACAAGTGCACTCTGTATAACTGAACACTGGCTTACGGAGGATCAATAAAAATGACACAAATTCCAGGGTTCTATTTAGCTGGTTACTTCTGTCGTAAGGTCAAACACACAACAGTAGTCATACGTATGGAGGCACATGCATATACCTGGCCAATAACATAAATTCTAAAGAAGTAACTGAATTCAAACAGATAACATGCGACTCTGACATGGAATGTTCAATTGTAGAAATTCCAAATCTAAACATCTTCCTCATAAGCATCTACCGAGCTCCTAATGGAGATCTGCATATATTCTTAAAAAACTTAGAAATAATCTTGGATAAATTATCAAAGCGGACACATTACTCTATCATAATCTGTGGTGATATAAACATAAACTTCCTATCTACAGCTTACAACATTCATGAAAAGGACAGAAACAAACTAATAAACTTAGTACGCTCCTATAATCTTGATGCAATAATTGACACACCAACCAGGCAATCCAAGAACACGCAAACAGCAATAGACCAAATCTTCTTAGACAAAACAAAAACACACATATACAATCACCACTAATGATACGGGGCTCAGTGACCATAATGCACAAATACTCACTCTTCAAATAAATTCCACCTCAATAAAAGTAAACCCAATAAAGGAGACTAGGAAATTTAATGCAAAAAACTTGAACAAACTCATCACGATGTTAACTAATGAATCATGGTCAGGGATATATGAAATATCTGACATCAATCTAAAGTTCAACACCTTCTTTAATACAATCAAACATCATTTCAACATCTCACATCCACTACAGTATCACAAAACAAACAATACACAAAACAGTAAAGCATGGATAACCAAAGGTATAAAAATTTCTTGTGAAAGAAAAGAGAGCTTCATACACTCACAAACAACACTCTTGCAATCAACAAATAGTCAGCTACTATAAGCGATACTCAGCCATACTTAAAAAGTTATAATAAAGGCCAAACAACTGTCAAATGATGAGTACATAAAAAAATCTAAAAATAAAACAAAAGCCATGTGGAACATTGTAAAAAAAACCTTAACAGCAAATGACAAAACAACACAAATATTGAACTAGTTCATGAACACAAAAGAATAACAAACCCTAATGAAACGAATATATTCAATAAACATTTCTCTGAAATAGCTGGCAAACTTCTGCAAACAAGCAAACCAAAACTACATCTCAACAATCACCACCTTTCTTTAAAAACCTCGATTTCTAGTATGTATATCACAGAAACAACAGAAAAGGAAAATACTTCAAAATTATAAATAAAATGCAAAATAAACAATCTGCTGGGATAGACAACATTCCAGATTCCTTAATAAAAAAGATTGCTCCATACATCATCAAACCACTAACATATTTATACAACCCATCACTAACTCAGGGCTCCTTCCCAAACATATTCAAAACTGCAGTAATTAAACCTATTCACAAGAAAGGTAACAAACAAGATGTAATGAATTATAGACCAATTTCACTCTGTCAGGATTTTCAAAAATATTAGAAAAACTCTTCTATGAAAAGATTAAAAAGCTACCTGATACACTGTAACATTATCACTTGACTCACAACATGGATTCAGGGAAAATCGATCAACTGAAACTGCTATATTCGCCTTTATTAATGAAATCCTTATGGCACTAGAAAAAAAAAGAAATTCCTGTTGGTCTTTTCCTTGACTTGTCAAAAGCTTTTGACACAATAGACCATAAAATTCTATTGTCAAAATTAGAATCTTATGGAATCCGGGGAATTGCTTATAACTGGATAAAATCGTATTTAACAGACAGAAAACAAATAGTAGTGTTACCTTACCTAAAAGATAACAAAATAAACAATCATCACTCAGAACCAAGAGATGTGACCTATGGGGTCCCGCAAGGATCTACACTAGGCCCAATTTTATTTCTCATATTTGTAAATGACCTGCCATTAATAATGGAAAACAACAAAACAGTACTTTTCGCTGATGACACGATATAATATTCAAAGAAAAGAACAACAATATCCCTACAAGACAAAGCCAATTCTGCCATTGACAAACTAACTCAATGGATCCACCAAAACAAACTAGTACTAAACAAAGACAAAAACAATCACAATGCATTTCCGCAACACTCACTCCCAACAATACTCACCAAAATTTAATATTAGAGGGCAACAGCATAACACAAGCACAGAATACAAAATTTCTTGGAATCACCATACAATCCAACCTCAAATGGAATTCACACCTACAAGATATTAATTTAAAATTGAGCAAACTTAATTATGCTCTTAGAATAATAACTAGAAACAGCACCATCGAAACAGCCCGAACAGTGTACTTTGCGAATGTGCACTCTGTTTCTCAAATATGGAATAAATAATGTGGGGCCAAGCACCAGAGGCTAAGCAGACATTCAAATTACAAAAGAGAATCATCCGAACAATAACAAATACAAAAGAACAGAGTCCTGTAGACCTCAATTCAAGAAACTTAACATACTTCCACTGCCTTGTATATACATTTACGAAGTTCTCATGTTTGTAAAGAAAAATCTAATAAACAACAACACACCTTACAAATTTAACTCAAACTTACACTCATACAACACAAGACAAGCATATAACCTTCATCAACCATTGTGCACAAGTACACTATGCCAAAAGGGTACATTCTCTGCAGGAATACAATTCTTCAATAAATTACCTATATATCTGAGAAACATAACAGGAATACACAACTTCAAGAATAAACTTAAACACTTCCTTGGCCAAAAACTTTTTTATAATGTTCAGGAATACATCAGTAACTAATATGTACAAACTAATTTCAGGTGCTGCAGTAAGACTAGGTGTAGGAATAGAAAAAACCTGGCCAAAACCTGCCTCCTGCTCCTTACCATTTCAAGATTGGACAATTATATGCTAACATCATTACTTATATGTAGCTGTTATGATAATTAATATTATGTACTATTTTATGTGTTATTTTTACTATTATTACTATTACTATTATTATATTATAGTAGCAGTAGAATGACAGTAACAAGTAAATTTTAATTTTACATTAAACATAAAAATACAATTCTAAAATGTTAAATATTTTGCTACTAAAAAATAATTGTATACTGTATAATATCATAATCTACCTGTAAAAAGTATTGTAGTATAATTCTTAGGGCAATGACTCCATCTCGATCAGGTTTTCTGTCCAGTTTCCCTGGTCCTTTGAGCAAATGCTGAGATGGCCCCTTGCTTTGCTTCTGGACAGTAAATGTAACTTCCCTCTCTCCACCCAATATACATTGACTCGTCATACACGATTGTAATTGTATATGTGACTCAATAAATTATTATTATTATTATTATTATTATTATTATTATTATTATTATTATGTATCCATAAGAAGTGATCAAATTTGCATAGAGATGGAATGCACGTTTTACCTAGCAGCGCCCTCTTTTTGAATGACAGATCAGGTCAGTATTACACGACACTAATGGTCTCTCTTTTTACCTTAAGTGCTCCCACCCTTCTCCGGTATTTGGGCATCGGATATCCAGGCGACCGCTCTCTACGGTAGCGCGTATCCACCTAACATTCTCGGCTTGTATTGGAGCTGTTCATAGCTCGGACATCTTGTGTCAGGCGTACCATCTTTCTTACAAAAATTCCTTCATAAGGTGAAAAAGTTAAAATCGCTTTTGTGACAATGGTATTACAATTGATTTCAAATGAACTAATTGCCTTTTAGTAGTAATACTTCCACTGTTATTTTGTAATGGTTATACTGTTATAATTGTTATATTCATTTCATTAATTATAAATGATTGTCCGTACCTGGATTTTACATATCACAAGTTTTACCTATCGGTTTTAGTCACATGGCAGTTGAATATTATATTTTCTTTTTATTTAAATAATAATCGATAACTTTATAAGACTTAGACGCAATCTTGTGCAAATATTTAATCGGATAAAATACTTTATTTTTATGATGTGCGTCGAGAACACCAACATTAAACATAGATTGCAACGTCCTGTAAGTGTAAGCTCTTATTTTTGTTTTTAAGAATACATGAAATCAACATCACACCTTTTCTCTGAAAACAAATTGTACGATTTGATTTAAAATTTTAACACGCCTTTCATGCCAGTGCTGATTGGAGTACTTATCTACAGGGATATTAGCCCAGATTGTAAGTTATTATACTGCTAATTGAACTGCAGACCGTTTTATACATTTTTCAAAAACTTTTATTGAACGAATATTCCATAAAAAGATTCGAGATTATTCACAAACTCTGCATAACGTTTCTTACCGTATCCACTATCACTGCGACTAATCCCAGCGGCAAATGACATTTTCATTACTCCGTTTTGTCGATAACGCTGTTATATTGATTAACTTCATTAATTTTCATGTGGCATATCAGGCTTCTGCTATGCATAAGTCTAAGAGCATTGCAAATAGGATTCATGCGCTATTACGCATTAATGAGCGATATACGTTGCCCTGACGATGTTGTTTCAACTGCAATTGTCACAAATTACTCCCGATTCCTTTAATGTTAAATCCCAGGAGGAAAGCAAATCAATTTCATTCCAAAGAATCTCATTTTCAGTAACAATCAATTTAACAAGGGCATTTGTATAAACAAAACACAGGAATTTCAAAGTATAAGTAGGAACAAACCACCAAAGGTTCTACAAAATGGCATAGAGTGTTGGAGTTAGACGAACTACCGATAGTCGTGGCCGTAATCCAAGCTGTCATCCATCAATAATGCGAAAAGAGGCAAGACTGTTGTAGGAAGTTGCAACCACACGCCGGTTATCTCCAAGTGTGGATATTGGTTAAATTCAATTTTCTCGTCTCTTACTTTGTTTATGTTTTCTAGAATATTCCCGTTGACGGCGTGAACGTTATTGTGCACCTGGTTCCAACACCATGTTACGGTGATATCTACAGAATTCAATGGGGTGATGGATGCAACGAAAATATCAGCCAACTTCAATGCAGACCTTGCAACTTGACTAAAGAGGCCCACGTAATTGAAGATATTAGTAACGTTTGCGTAATTTTGAGTGAAATTTGAGTAATATTAACAATATTTTTCAAAAACGGCTCTGAATTGTTTCATTAAAACTTTTGCCTGGATACTGCTATATGCGGTGAATAGCCTAACATGAATGCTAGGCTCTATGTGTCAAAAAGCACACAAATGTATTTTTTTTAATATCCCTAATGTCATTAATATTTACATTATGGGAGTTTTATACATATTGATTTTGTGAGTGCAATGATTTCAAATAGTTTGTCATGAAGTTTCTTCAAACTCCATTGTATTTGATACCAACCTTGCTCAAAGGCGCAATGAAATTTGAGAATACAGACTTCGCCGAATCTCGAACGAAAGTAAATTGGGAGAAACCTTGGACTTCTTTACACATCTCTGATTGCAGCTTTAATAAGGGAATGTGCTATTGACACCTTTTAAACGGATAAATTTAAATATTTATAATTGGTAACTTAAGTGAAGAACACTATAATCAATTATAGATAATTCCAAAAATTCCTTCTGGATGCAACTATATTTTTGTCTTCCAGAGTATAGTATGTAGTCCTTACGTAACAATACAGCAAAAAATGAAAAATGTGTTACGTTAAGGAAGATGAGGATGCGTTTAGTATTTTTCTTATTGTCTGAAAATACCAGATAAATAAAAATGTCTCCACAAATTTATATAACAAGAAAATTTTATTTTAAGGAAAGTATGTTGGCCATGAAATATGATGCTGTGCAATAAACTAACGTTACGAAAGAGCACATCTGCAGAACTAAAACTTTTCGGTCCCATCCCGTTGTTGGGAGAGGCTGGGCATTCGGCTGCTGAGAATTGGGGCGCGCCGTGGCGGGGCGCGCCGTGGCGGGGCGCGCCGTGGCGGGGCGCGCCGTGGCGGGGCGCGCCGTGGCGGGGCGCGCCGTGGCGGGGCGCGCCGTGGCGGGGCGCGCCGTGGCGGGGCGCGCCGTGGCGGGGCGCGCCGTGGCGGGGCGCGCCGTGGCGGGGCGCGCCGTGGCGGGGCGCGCCGTGGCGGGGCGCGCCGTGGCGGGGCGCGCCGTGGCGGGGCGCGCCGTGGCGGGGCGCGCCGTGGCGGGGCGCGCCGTGGCGGGGCGCGCCGTGGCGGGGCGCGCCGGGCCGACAGCCGCACCGATGGCCGCCGCGGGCGCCGAGGAGCAATTTGTTAATTCGAGCGACGTCCGCGCCGCGCGCCCGCAGTCAGGGACTGCGAATGGGAGCGCCACTCGCCCGCCCCCTCCCTCGTACGGCGCGCCCACCACCTCTTGTTCCATGTCCCTCGCTCGGGCGTGTACACCCCTTCCTTGCGCCCCTTGTTATGAGTTTGTCAGTATTCCAACTATCGATGCGACGTCGATGTTTTCAAAATATCGATGTTTCTATAAAAATATAAATGTTTTAAACATCGATTTACTGAAATCGATGTTTTTGAAAATCGATGTTTTGGGGTCGATATTTTTACGTTTTCAATGTTTTGTTCGTTGATGAAATATTTACATAATCACAATTTTGTCAAAGTTAAAAAAAGAGACAAAAACTGATGGTACCTGTTTGTATCTGATGGTATTTGTTTGTATTCGATCGAAACGAACGCGGTTTGTTCTATCTTCATCGAGCAGTATACCATCCTTTGCTCGATTGTAGGAATCATTTATCATTAGCGAAGTACAATGGCGTGCACACGGAGAAAACGACACGGTACATAGAGCCGTTGCCGATCCATCCTGCAAGAGTCCGCTAATCTTCATTTTACTCAAATTTTTTCACTCTACTTGTTCACTGTCCTGTGAGCCATACGTGATTCACAAAACGTATTACTCGATGGTTTTAATAGTCCGTGAACCACATATGGGTCACAGACGTTAACAACTTCTATGGAAAATATTTCCACGGAGCTCGCCGAAACCGCAGAGATTTTGATTTGGACTTGCTAGGACGCTCATAGAATTTAGAACCCCCCCCCCGGAATGTGCGCAAAAATATTGTTATTTTTGAGAATATTACAATAAATTAATATTTTAAAGTCGTTGGACGTGCGAATATTTTCTGATGTTTCTAAAGGGACAGGGAACGTGTTAGGAAATAACGTCAAGCAATTCTAATTTTTTCTAGCATTCTTGAATAACTTTAGCTCCGATTACTTAAAATGATCGTTCTTTTCACGAGCGTCCAATTGGTGAAACGAAGAGAATGTAGAATGTTATCATTAGTTCTAATTTATTTTGAGTTTTGATGGTAACATACGAGAATATTTCAAAGTAACAATACGTAATTATTAGTCTTGTACATGTAGTTCATGAAACATTGTTTCTAATACTTGAGCTATTTTATAATAATGTGTAGATACTATTTTAGTATGGTAGTTGATTACATTTTAATCATTCTAAGTGAATTAATAATAGTGAACAATTTCGTAAAATTGTATTAAGGGATTTTTTCAATTACTCGTATATTTGGGTTTAAACAATACTCGTAGCATCACTTTCAAATCTCATTAATGTAAAATCTATGGAAGTTTTCCAGCCCTCCAGCAAAATTATTGACGCCAGCAGGCAGCCTTGTAGACTTCCCTGGCTTCCTGGTACCGCCACGTCTACTTTCACCTCTCCCGCCGCAACTCCTCTCTCTCTTCCCTCTCACTCCCCTGCACTCTCTCCCTCTCCCGAGCCCACAGCGGCAGTTCCCTCGCGAATGTTCCAATCCCACAACGAAGTTGCCCGCCACCGCGCAGCCAATTTCGAAATCATAATAGCGAGCGGGATATGATATGCGAAAAGCACACACGTTGCAGGCCTGATGGCGAAGTCAGATTTGGAACGTATCAATATAATGCCTTTGGAAAATCATGCATGAATATTTTTTTATTTCCAGCATTAATTTGCAACTAAAATAGAAAAAAAAAGAGAGCACTGTTTGCAAACTCAAGTCAATATATTATTGCAAACTTAAGTGAAAATTGTATTTATTTGGTAGGCCATTTATTATAAATATAAACTACAATATCTCGTATTGCGTGGCTAGGTCAAAGGCCTTTATACGATTACGAAATCCACATCCCAAAAAAATATTCCCTTTCAAATCCCAGTGTTCACCTTAGATGGTCTCTCCATTGTAACCGCTCAAGTCGTTTACATTACGAAAAATATAAGTTTTTTTCGTAGATACGCCTCTCGTTATCTAGAGATCATGAAGTTGCTAGGTAAACCGACAGAGAACTCTAGAAGACGGAAGTAGTTCAAAAGATAGCTACGGGAAGCGCTTGCAACTCATATCTTAAGTCGAGATAAAGAAATCAGTCACTGGAACAACCAGACTGTACAATCAGAATTTAGTAGGCAAAAATTGCTGAATTTTAAGCTAGAGAAGAGAGATTCTGCCATTTTGCTACTAACAAGTGTATGGAACGTTACCCAGAGAGAACCATTGGAATAACGGATCACGCTACAGCAGGAAGTCATCGTTTATTGAAGCTTTTAGAATAAGGTAATATATTCAATTAATATGATAACTTATTCTAGAGAATAAAAAATGAATTATATATAAAATATGAGTATATTTAAAGAAGAACTTCTAGGAATGAATAGCAAGGTTTATACTACGTTCGAAACAACGAGTCGAAAACGAGTATAAACCTGTAGTGGGAAATAAATTAAAATAGAAATATTATTATGAATATATGATTTATTTCAGCGTTAATGAGAACGCTTGGACTTATTTGAATCTAATACAATCAATGCTACATTCGACGCAACAGCAACGCCGACAGAAGCGACGAAAACCCTTGAAGAGCAGCGTAGCCGATGGGAATTCTTCGTGCTCAAGTGTAGCTACGGACGACCTCGGAAAAACGTCGTGACATCGTGCGGCGCGGGAGACCTTGTGAGTTCGTCTGATTCATTCCAAGTTATAGATAGAATCGCTGGTCAGATTACAGAACTATTTCATTACGTTATTTTGCGAGGTTATTGACTGTAACTTTACTCGACTGCTGTCGTGAGTACTAAAAGGACGTGTCCGAATGCCATCTGAGTAACACAGTATCGTTACTGAATTCAAATACTCAAAAAGTATTACTGTAAAATTAGAAGTGTATTTTTTCTGTGTTTAATCTGCAACTACATTTATGTCAAGTAACTATCAACACGATATAGTTGGTGTAATAATTGAAGGAAATTCTTGCCATGACAATAAGTTATTTGGTTGAGTAATGTATTATGATTGATGTAATAACAAAGTTATTTAACAGTAAACTTAAAATTTTGTATACAAAGAGATCTCATAGAATCAAGTAAAGCTAATTTCGTTTGACTTTGATTAAACTAAATATCGTTTATCGTTTATCAGTGAATGTCGATATCACTGTACGTTTTTAAACTTTTAAACCTGCGATATTAGCAGACACTCGATGGCCACGTTTCAAAATACGAAATTGGTGTTTTGTTCCCACGAAAAACCGCAAACCTTTGCACGGAAAACAGTTGATGTACATAGGAAATGTTTAAATGTTATGAGACAGTTTGCAATGCCGGGAGATGGTGGGGAAGGGAAAATCTGATGTGATCCTACCTCGCATTGTGGCGTCTACAGAGATGCCATTTCTCTCAGAGATCTGCGAGAAATCCAATGCAAAGTAGAAATCGACTCTCGAGCCGCGGTGAGGAACGAAGGGTGGACCGCATCTTTTGCTCAATAGAAGCGTGCTTTTATTCATGATATTCATGAGGCGAGCAGTAATAACATTTGCTTTATTGTTTATACATTGCGACCACTACCGTCTTCGGGATAAGGGAGAGGGATTTTTAAAAATCTCCCTAGAATGTTTGGTAGCTCAGTCGGGTTGACGGTGGGCCACATACAAAAAATTAAATTGGTAGGATCAAGGACGTGAGTTCTCTGCACTATGGTCTCGCGAATCATTCAGATTAATACATAGATTTCTTAAAAACCTTACTATAATCTTGAGATGAAAAATTTTGTGGCATAGAAATCTCATACACTTGATACTCATAAATACATAGAAAAACACAAAATACGCTGTCAATTGCTGAAAATAGAATACACAAGAAAATTCTTAAATCTATACACCCTTCTCTTTGCTACTTTACTAATTTACACTGTCTTTCTCATCACATCAAAATTTTACTAGGTCTTCACACATTCTTTGGTACCATTTATATTCTCTTTCGTGTAACACAACAATGAAGTTTTTACTGTTTCTATTTTTACAAAGAATAAGGATAAAGAAAGATTGATTCTGTAAGTTATAAAAAAATTACTCTCTTCTCTAACTAGCTGAACATTAAATATTTTTCTCAGTTTACACAGAATTACTCTATCTGCTTCGTTAAACGAGTTCTGGGTGAGAACGTTTGTAAAAGGAACTTTCTTACTTTGAAATCCTTTTCAATACGGGGTTTCGTTCGCCGTCTTCTGAAACTCGAGCAATGGTGACTTCGGTGACCTTGATGCTGGGTGTTTCCCCTCGCTGCTCGCTCCGCTGGTCGGGTACATTTACCAAAGCTCCCTTGCAGTAGAACTCTCTCTGGGCCAATGGTGTGGTTAAATATTCGTCTTTTGCCAACGTAAATGTTTTAACCAAATGCCGCTAGTATTTTCCAATTATATCCAGTAGAATTCAATTCAATATAATAAGCGAAGAGCATATAAAGAGAATAAAGGACAAAAATGAAAAGCTGACAAAGGATATAAAAACCACGTGTTAGTTTATAATCAATTATAAGTAACAGGGCTCCTTCCCCTCTTCCCACTGTTCTTAAAACATTTTGTTAATCAATCCTTAAATAGTAATGAGAATGACTTAAATAGGAATGAGTAATACTTATGAGAACTAATCAGTAGCTCTCTTCTGTCAGTGCGGCGCGCGCTATGAGTACCGATGCTCTTCGTGAGGGCGATAAATGTTCCACGTTTTCCTGAGCTTTCGGAAGGAAAACGAATGGTTACAACATATCCCAAAATATTATGCATAGTGCCGGAATGTCTAATCAACAATAGTAAGTTTTCATTTATTTCTAAAGATAACTGTGCTAAAAAATCATTATTCCTAAAATTTTATTTGTTCTGTAAAAATCTTAATTTTTCCAATCACGAATGCCAATCTTATCTCAGTAAATGGCTTCGTCAATTTTTTTGATTCTGTGAGTTTTCCTGTTTTTAGTCTCAGTGTACACTGAAGTTTCTGCAGAGAATTTGAGTTCTCTTTCTTTAAGTAGATGCAACATTACTCTGAATCATTATCTTTCAGACACAGTGGATAGCCACGCTCCCAGAAACAGTATTAAAAATAGTCCAAGTAGGAAACCTAAAAGAGCAGCAATGTATGCAGTTGTTTGAATATGAAATGACTCCCAAATTGGAAACAGAATTTTGTAAATTTAAATGTATAAGTCTCGTATAAAGAGATCATTCTCGTTTGCTCTGACCTAGTTTCCCTCTAATTGCTTGGAGTCAGTCAATAGAATTTCACAATTAATTCATGTTGGCCCCCACTGTTTTGAGAATTATTTTGATCATATTGAGAAAACAACTGTTATTTAAATGCAGCTTTCCAATGCTTTATCTGAAGTTATATTAATGTTTAAATTTTCAATATAGTAATAAAAATGGCCAGGTTTGTGGGCAATCTAATATTAAATTGAATTGAATTAATGCCTCATTTTACGTGGCGAGATTCAGGCCATGAGGCCTGCTCTTCCCTCTGACCACGCAAATTTCACCAACTATCGGAGAAAGAAGGTATTTTATAGGGCGGCGAAACAGGCGATTTTGAATTTAGCTCAGAGGCGTCATTTATGCTTGAGGATCTTTTATATGCAGTAAATCTACTAACATGGGACAGGCGGCTTTACTTCCCCTCCGAAGGAAGACATACGAAGGATTTTTTCGCCCTTAAAAATCCATGGCTTCGATCGGGTTTGAACCCGCGAACTTGGGTATAACAGTCCGATACGCTAACCGTTACACCATCGCCGCCACCAACACCATCGCCGCCACCACACTATCGCCGCCACCTAAACTAAACTCTCTTTTTTGTCAGCAACCAATTGCTTTTTTTCCGTATATTGTGTACACAAACAAACACATCTCGAACCTTCCCTAGCATTTCAAGGAATACTTTCCCTTTGAACTACAAGATTCAAGATTGAAGTTGGCTGACGGGATACTGCGCCGACCAACCGTCGACTAGTGGGGTTATCCACAACTAGGTATCTCCCACCAGCAGGGCCCCGCCTCATTTCACGGCATATGTAGTAGTGTGGTGCATGTTTGTGTGTGTGTGTATGTGTGTGTGTAAGCGGTGAGAATAGGTCAAGAAAGAGGAAGGAAAGATCGCGCGCGGTCCGTGGTTTGTTAGGGTATTGCTCCGACATTTAGCTGGTATTGATCGGATAAACCACGGAATACTACCAAACAGTGCAGCCGGTCGCAAGAATTCTCCTCTAGACAGGAACATAACTTGACCTAGCTGACAAGCTAGTGTCGTAAATCCACCGTCGGTACTCGAAGGTAGGACCTCCCGGTCAGAGGCACTGCAGTCCCGTCAGTTGATACACTGGGTCAACTCGCTTCGTACGAAGTTTTCTACATTTCCACCACTTTTCTCCAAAAGATATGTCAGGAGACTAATTGGAAGCTTAGAGCTCTCTCAGCTGTGCACAGAATTCTAGCGGCCGGCTGCTTGATCGGTTTTGCGGATCAGTGCCCCAGCAATGCCGGATCAGTGCCCTAACAAACGGGCCACGGACCGCGCACGATCTTTTCTTCCTCTTCCTTGTCCTATCTTCACCCCATACACGCACTTTACACTAACATACACTACACTACCACACATGCCGGTAGATCGGTCGGGAGCTTACAGCTTGACTAGACTGGGGTGGTGCCCCGCAGGTGGGGGATACCTGGTTGGCGTAAACCCCGCTAGTTCACAGTAGGTCTCCGCCGGATCTCGCCATCCAGCGGGGAAAGATCACCGCCCCCTCCCGAGGAAAAAATACGCACTATACTTACGGGACTGATGACCTCTGTAGTTGACGCACCAGGAATCACGAAGAATCAACCAACCAATCAATCAAGCGACCATTACTCGTCTACTCATTTCAAGAAACAATTTTTTTTATGCCAGGAAATGTAACATATCATGAGGTACATTCGGGTACCTTTGCCGTGTTCCGATAGTGTCTTCAACCGCCTCTTTGAGCTCCTCAGCGCAAATCCATTCTCCGCCGCCCGAGCGACTCCGGCGCCGCCCCGGGGCATTGCCCGCCGCTGCCCCCTTCCCCTCCCCCCTCACACAACGCGCGGCGTAATGCGCAGGTCGCTGCCTGGCGATGAGCGCCCCCGCCCCAATCCCCTGCGGCGAGGCGCTCGTTCATATGGACGACGCCACGTCGCGTCCGATGCGCCTGCCACAATTTCGCGACGAAATCGGTGTGTGGAAGCATGCTTCCGGATCGGCCACACAGCCGTCTATTCCCCCCGGAAGAATAACCGCTGACTACGGTTTGAATAATATGGAAAGTATTGGGTTGATCGAAATTCCATTATAGCATATAACCGTTACACTCGTGGCAGCTCTTGGTCAGCGTGCTCGCTTTCCACTACGTGGTCCCGGGTTTGATTCCCTGTCGAGGCAAGACTATAGTGTGCGTTTTCCCTTGCAATCTTCCAGTATATGTTGCTGTGTGACAATGAGAAAATTCACTTCTCAGGTTGAGAAGACCGGAATACGGCTTGGGGATGTCTACGTGCTAACCACACGTACTCCCTTAGCCCATGGCCGTGTGGCAGGGACGAGGCCTGAGCCCATTCACGGGCTGTCGCGCCAAGTACATACATATAGCTGTTACTATTTACATGTCAGGCATTGATCGTCTCTCTTATCTATATCTATGGTTCAAGGGTCGAGTTTGGTGGTTTGCTATATTTCGTGATTAAGAACATTAAAAAATATCCATTTGGTTTCATTCATGGGCGATGTTATTTCGCGTGTGAATACAGGTCTGCTTCAATTTTAATCAGTAATGAGTGTCAAAACATTATATTCAGCCTCTTCTATCACATTTCATTAATCTTCAAAATGTAGAATCGTACAATAGAAGATTTAAGTATTTGAGATATTATATTTTGCAATGAATTACTTAGAATCATTCAAGGAATATTTTTTCTACATGTAAGTATAAAAAGATATCAATTTTATTCTTCAACAAAAAAAAATATTTATCGATTATAAAGTCGAAATAATGACGATTATAAAGTCGACACAATGTTAATGGTCACACACATCTCGGGAAAATTGCGTAATTTGATCACATTTATACACTCATCATAATAAAAAAGCTTTGCACCCATAACGACAAGATGAATTGTGACCAGATTTGGGGCGTCGGTAAATGGTCCACACATAAGAAATTAACACTTTCATATTTGTAGGATCAACATTTATTGCGCTACACGGCCACAGAAGTTACATGTTAGTATGGCTTCGTGTGTTGATGAACACACGTGTCCAGACATCGTGACATGGAATTATACATTTCACTAAAGATATGCTTTAATACTTCATCCCAGGGATCAAGCTCCAGAACACGTAGTTTTTGCAGATGGATGGAAAGAGGTGGACATTTTGCACCACCACAACACTCGGTCGGCGAGAGTTCTGGCGATGCGGTTGGTGTTGGAAACCAGCCAACCACTAGCCACAGACAGGAGGCGCCACCGGTTATAGGACGCGCGTTGTGTTGTTGAAATAGGGGACGGGCTTGGGGAGGAGATCGGCGTTGACGTACGAAAGTCGTGGTTGGAGGGTCTCCTGATCGGACCGTGCAGCTGTCATGGTCCTCGTCAGGATTGATTGATGATTGATTGTTAGTGATATCTGGCGCGTTAACTACTAGGGCTATTAGTTCCGGAAGTGTAGTTCATATTTTTGCTCGGAACTTGGCAATCCGGGTGCTCTACCTCTGCAGGATGGCAAGATCCCGCGCCGACCTACCGTCGACTACCGGAGTTTTCCCTCAACCAGGTAACTCCAAACAGCGGGGCACCGCCCCAGCCGGGACAAGATCTAAGCCCCCGACCGGTCTCCGGCATGTGTGGTAGTGTAGTACATATTAGTGTAAGTGTGTGTGTGTGTGTGTAAGGGATGAGAATAGGCCAAGGAAGAGGAAGGGGTCGGTCCGCGCTCGGTCCGTTTGTTAGGGTACTGCTCCGGCATTCGCGTGATGATCGGAGAAACCACAGAAAACTACCAATCAGAGTAGCCTGCCGCTGGAATTCTCTTCCAGACCGCGATTAAATTCGACCTAGCTGACCAGCTAGTGTCGAAAATCCTGCCGGCCGTCGGTACTCGAACCTAGGACCTCCCTGTTAAAAAGCACTGCAGTGCATCAGTTGATGCCCTGCGCCATGTCTCCCGGTCCCGGGTTGGAGGATCTCCCGATCGGACCGTGCAGCTATCACGGTGAACACCAGGAGGTGAACAGGGGCCAACAAGGCATCGCGCCGACCTGGCTGGGCGTGCGTCCGGTGCCCCGACCATGAGAACCAGGTAAAAAGGTGACCGATTTATTCAATGGTTGCTTATTTCTTCATATTATCTTCTAATGAAAGGAATACATAGCTTCTCGGCTGTCCGGTGGCTGTCCGCTGGCCGGTGATGCCGCGTCGTTGGCAGAGAGGCCGACGTTTCGCCTACCATGTCGCAGGCTACCTCAGGGCAGTGACATGACATTGTATGCGTCCAGTATTATATGTTCTTCTGCCTGGGCGCTCGGGTGGAAATGAAAGGAATACATTGTGTTTTTCCAGAGATCGAGCGAGCGTTTTCCACAACGTTCGTCCGCCACTCCCAGTCCTAGCTCTCCCAGTACATCACTTACTTCGCTGCCTCCACAGTGGCCAATGCGAGTTTATTAAAAAAGAAAAGTAAATCGTATGAGAGTGAATGCGTTTACATATGTCATATATCTTAATTTGGATATTACAGGCTAATTCTGACCGAACGCTCTCGTAATTGTCATTAAAGTTCACCATTTATTGCTTGCGGCTTAATAATTCGGCTCACTACCTAGTCAAAGACGTGACCCTTCGGAAATTACATGGGATGCATCCTAAGGGCAGACTTCGTTCCAAATGTATCGCGTTCCATGCAGCCTCTTGGGTTTCTGTAGCGATTAATAACGGGCAAATTCTCCGTGCGGAAATGCTGATTCAGAGCGTCGAAGTACATAGACAAACATGTGTCAAGTCTTTGGGTCTGACAACTTTTTTATTTTGTGTGCCTATGTAATCAATGAGACCCGAAGTCTTACCTAATAAAACATTTTATTTCCGAAAATCGTGATAAGAATCACATATAGATGCGTTTTAAAATATACAGCAATGACAAACGGTTGGACAGATTAGTCTGTCCGCTTATTGTTTATATAAGTTTGAGTACAACTGCATTTTGTCTACGAATGTAGAATTTGAAAACTTTCGGCGCTTTCCATTGTTGTGTTGATTCCTATTATCCAATCTTGAATTTTTTTGTGTTTCTTACTTTATTTTTTGCAAAAATGAAATAAATATATGTGTATGGCGGCTCCGCTCTCCCTCCAGCACTTTCGAGGTTTTAATAAACCTCCCTTACCTTTAAGAGAATTTAATTTAAAGGCAATAATATTGCACTAGCCTGCACTTCCACCACCACACTTACTACATCAAATATACGCTTGCACCTCAAACCACCATGTACAATTTCAAATACAAATAGACATCCTCCGTAACACATCCATATCTAATATATAAAAATCAATGTTGATTCGTGCTTAATGCGCTGTCGTACCGTTCATCCGATTGCGGTAAAACTTGTAAACCAATTGCTTGCATTTGCTCAAAAGGCTCAGTAAATGGGAATGTGCATATGTCTGTCCCACATAGAAAAAATTAGGGCATTCTTAATTATGATTTAATAATGTATGCCGACTCAAGCGCCCCTGAACAGAAGCTGTAAGCAACCCGCCGTACCCTCAAGTATTAAGCGCGTCTTCGCTGCATATTCAACCCCTGCGATAGTGAAATACCGGCCGGAATTTTTACTTGAACGTCATCTCGGACAAGTAAATTAAATTTCTCCAAGACAGTGTCATAGGGATTGCATGCCCAAGTTTGAAAGATAATGTTTTAACTAAAGGATATTTGCTAACCATGTCCAAACCAGCACCTAGAACAAACTCATACTCGGTAGCAAGTCTTTCATCTATTAATTTTTTAGATCGTAACCTAAACGTGAGTAACAATCACGTGTCCAGTTGCCTGTCAAGTTTAATACATTCTAATAGCGAAGCATTGCCGGGTCCATTAGTTTTTCGTATACGTGGCAGGACTTGACGCGAGTGTTAGGTGGGCTACGTGAACATAATGCTCTCGCTCCCTCCACTCGTTCTTCGCTTTTGTTCACCGATCTTGCACCATCGGAGGCGACTCGGTACGATAACAGGTAAACCCTCGAACCGTTACAAGTAATATGACAAAGAATTTGATGTTATACTACGTTCATTTAATATTCCTTATTTACCTTTTATTAGGACTCCAAAGGGGATTTATCAGTCCCTTTTTCCGTCCTGTAAGTAAAACAGAAAAGCAGACCGTAAGAATAGTCTTGTAGACTTTAAAGAATTGATTATCTATTAAAAGAGAAACTGAGTCTCGGAGGTGAAAGCAAGCGAAAACATACTTATCTTCTGTCACTGTGAGAAACGTTGCGGCCATCGTCGCCCCAGCCCCCTTCCGTTTGACGCAGTAGCCATCGACTCCGCTGTCTGTCGCACGCCCCCGCGCCCTCTCCTTCTCAACCTTCCAAACGCGACGCCAATGCGCCTACGCCACTTCGCTGCCTTTCTGCTTCCGCAGACTTCGTCTCTCTCGCAACTCCTATCTCTCTCTCTCTGCCGCCCGTCTGCTCTTATCGCAGACGCCTCCGTTTTATTTGCCGCACCTACAGCACAGTGGGACGAAGTACTCCAAAGCGCTTGTACTTTATGCTACCATTATAATAATCTACCCACAAAACCATCACCAACAAGAGGATGCAGTCAATTTAATACAGAGTTGATCATATGGATTGAAGTTTACTCCCAGTTGGTTTGGTTTACTCCGTAACTATCGCCAGAGGAGGTGGCTCAGGGCATCAATTGATATAACTACAGCGCCTCTGACCGGGAGATCCTAAGTTCGAGTCCCGGCCGTTGCAGAATTTCGACACTACCTAGACAGCAAGGTCAAGTTCAGTTGCTTTCTAGAGCAGAATTTTAGCGACCAGCTGCTCTTCATTGATAATTTTCCGTGGTTTCTCCGACAACACCAGGCGAATGCTGGGGCAGTACCCTAACAAAACTGATCACGGACTTCGTGCGATCTTTCCTCCCTCTTCCTTGTCCTATCCTCACACTTTACTTATGTGAACTCCATTATGAAACATGTCGGGAGACCAGTCAGGAAATTACTTTGTTCCGGTTGGAGCTGAGTACCGCTGGTGGGAGGTACCGGGTTGGAGAATCAGTCAATCAATCTGTAACTACCAATACGACCATGCATGAAGGGCCAAGAATATACCGACATGTTTATTGCTCTCTTATAGGCTGTTTGACAGAAATGAGAATATCACAACCTTTTGTGAGGTTATTATTTTACGTGATTGACTAGTTAAGATAGTTGTAACGGCTGTTTTCGTGGCAATGATGTTAATTCTGTCTTAACCTGTTAGTTCTAAGATTCGCCGTTGGAACGTTATAGTACATTGAAACTACGTGTATACGAATCCAACTATACTCCGAAGGTAAACAAACATCATTCATTCCAGAATCGACCGGATGAGACATTTTTCTGATCAACTAATGCGTTCCCTTATTTAGTATGGTATCTTCTCCAAACAAAAAAGAAATGAGTAACATGTACAAACACATATTTAATGTCTTCTTTTCAATAAAATAAATCCCTCTTTTTGTCTCAGTGCAGTTTTCGGGGAGAGAAGTAAGTTAAAGTCATTAGCAAAAGTTTCCATTAACACATTAGATAAGAAAATTACTTTCAAAATGATTTATCCGTTCTTTCCCCTTCTTTGTAGTTCGTGGAAAAATATGCTGTTCATGAAACAATATATTCATGCTGATATAAAAATATGATATACTGATTGTCGATTTATACATATGATATCAAGCCTTCCCGACGTTTTAAAAAATATATAAAATTATCCCCTACAGTTAACAGTTCAATCACCGGGAGAGATGGCTCAGTTCATCAGCTGATGTCACTGCAGTCCCAGTCACCGGCAGATCCTAGGGTCTCACTCCCGACGGCGGCGGCAGAATTTTCGACACTAGCTTGTCAGCTAGGTTCAATTCAGTCGCTGTCTCGAGGAGAATTCTAGTGACCGGCTGCTCGGATCGGTAGTTTTCCGTGGTTTCTCCAATCAACACCAGTCGAATGCCGGAGCAGTATCCTAACAAACGGGCCACGGACCGCGCACGATCTCACCCCTTACACACACACACTAACGTCCACTACACTACCACTTATGCCGAGAGAGCGGTCGGGAGCTGAGAGCTTCTTCCGACTGGGGCGATGCCCGGATGGTGGGAGATACCTGGTTTGGGAAACCCCGTTAGTCGACGGTAGGTCGTTACTGGATATCGCCATCCAGCCGGGAAATATCACTGTTGGCACATACATTTCTTATTTATATTTCATATTTGGCGCCGTGGCGGGAGATTAGTTGTTAATAACCATCTTTGGCCCTTTATTGCTAGCTCAGAATTTGCATTTTGAACGTTCCGCGTCGGACTTCCCTCCAAAACCCTCCAATTCCCTCCAAAACCGCGCGCAAGGCGCTAAAAGAGCGGGTATATAAATTCCTTTGTTTTCTGTCGAAATTGCATTCAGCCTAGTCTCTAGTCGTAATAGTTTCATCTGTCTTCGACAGGGGGCAGCACTTGATGGGGTTCCGTCCCAGGCCCGCTGGTGCAGAGGAAATTATTGAAGACACACTCAAGCTCCGTTTTAAGCAATGACAGCATTCCATTCACATAAATTCAAACAGCGAAACAGGCTTTTCAAAGTAGACGCTCCGCCCAGTGAACGCCATCAGTGCGCTCGCATTAACGTGCCATGAGAACAGGTTAACTTAGCAAGGTTGGCATACCTGTCGTCTTTTAGAAAGACTTTCAAAGAGAAGCCATATTTTCGCGGGAACCTGCGCCTTGCATGAGCAAATTTGTGTAATACAGATTAAAAGAAGGCATTGCTTTTCGTGTGAGACTCAGGTAACGGGTTGAACGATTTATTCCCTGATTGCTTATTTATTTATTATATTATCTTCTAATAAGAAGGGTATACTGTGTCTTTTCAGAGATCGCACGAGCTAACGAATATTTCGTCTCGCCGTAACCAACCAAAACTTATGAACGCTCTCCCAAAAATTGAAAAATAACCCAAATCTGAAAAAAGGAGCCATATCGCCGCCTTAACAATCACCGCCACCTCTCGATGAAAAAACACTCACTACACTTACGGGACTAATGACCTCTGTAGTTGACGCTCCCGGAATGTGTGTTGATCGATGTTTCAAAAGTACAATTTTTCAAGTTCAATCAATCAACACTTCAACCGTAAGTTACTAATTATTTCCTATATATCTCCAAATATTTATGTACAAGGAGGAATGAGATGAAGGGCCCTTTTAGTCGCCACTGGGACCTTCTGCGGCCAAGTGCAGCACGCCCGCGCCTGCAGGGCGACAGCATCCGACGCGTCGTGTCGCGGCGAGTAGACACGATGCGCCTCAGAACTTCAGACGCTCCGAGTAAAAACGTCTTCCTTTCATCTCGTCCTCTCCGTTTCGCTTCCTTTCTTATTTTCTCTTTGTGTTTCCTGCGCCCTGCGGATACGTTCAGATCTCGCTCGAACGCTCCCCTATCGCCATGTTTCCAGACATATACGTTTGAAGACCAATGTGAATGAAAACAAGATAGATTTTTTTGCTGATGATAAATCTCCACGGCGTTGAAAATTCTAAGGTAACAGGCTTTATCCACTTGTCGCCTGGTGCATTTCCCCCCACACTATTTCATCGAAAACAATGTTGATCGATGTTTCAAAAATACAATTTTTCAAGGTGAAAACTGAACAATGATGTTGCCAAAATGAAGTGAATGGATTTTAGTACATTTTAACGATACTCGATAGATGATATTGTGAATTAAGGATCGAATGTGTAAAGTGGTCACAATAATAAGCTTTGTAAGCCTCCAACGGGAATTATTAGGAATGAAAAGATTATTGCATCGAAGGGACATGCACAAAATTACCGGCCCGAGGATGCCTGTTTGATCTCATGTCCTTCGGAACCGAGGTAATTTTGAGAGTCCTGATCTTATCAACGCTACCTATATAGATGAGCCGATTCATTATATTTAATTTTAATTGTTGAGTTTTTCCTCAGTGCCCCAGTAACTGCTGAGGTGCCGGCGTGAGGGTTACGCAATATTACTGTGTAATGATATTATTATACCTGTATAATCATTATAATGTTGCATCATTGTATTACATTGTGTTTGAATAATAATTTATGTAATTGTAACCACTCTAACTGCATATAAAAGAATAGGATTAAAAAATTGTACTAAGCGACTACATTGTTTCGTGATATATCTTGCAGATATTCGTCCGACTTTGACACGTGGACGCTTAGACTCTGGTCTTTAAGAGCCTTGCAAACATAGAGTCACTCGCAACGGCTCGCCCACAACGCATTTAGACCATTTGGGCATTGATACGTGTAGAGCAAGGGAGCAACGGTGGTGCCCAAAGAGACACAGTTGGATGGACACGTGACTGGGCTGGGTGCGAGGGGGAGCGAGCACGTGTCACTCAAAAGGATGCATCATTTACATCCTGTGTAAGATAAGATCCCTGGCGAAACCTGTACACAGGGGACACTCACGAGTACTAATGAAGACTTTTGTTGAATTGGATGGTGCGATCTGGCGCCGACCTTCTGTCGGATAGCGGGTTTTTCTCCTAACAGGTTTCTCCCCCAGCGGGACAGCACCCCAGCCGGGAGAAGCTCTGTGTTCCCGACTGCCCTCCCTACAAAGACTGTAGTGTAGTTCATATAGTAAGTGTAAGTGTATGTAAGTAAGGGGTGAGGAATAGGAGTCAGAAAGGAGTGATCGCGCGCGGTCCGTGGACCGTTTGTTAGGGTACTGCTCCGCTTGGTGTTGATGAGAGAAACCACCGATCAGAGCAGCCGGCCGCTAGAATTCTCCTCCACACAGCCACTGAATTCGACCGAGCTGATTAGATAGTGTCGAAAATTCTGCCACCGTCGGGATTGGAAAACTAGGACTTTCCGATCAGAACCACTGCAGCGGCAGCAGTCGATGCCCTGAGCCACCTATCCCGGTCCCAGCCTTAGCAACCCCGCCTACTTAAGACTGCTGATAAATTATATTTAGTTTTGGTTATTAATTATTTGGATGGCGCCCCAGTGCGCCTGAGGTGCCGAGGTGGGAGTCGCCGTTTTGTGACTGTAAGGATGTGCGGTGTCTCGCCGTCCACCTGATGGACGCGTTTCGGCGGATTGGCGCGGCCGCGCACTGAGGCCAGCCCGGGCCTCGAACCCGGAAGCCCGGCCCCTGCGCACTAATAACCGCGGCCGCGCCATCGACTGCGCCGGCGGAAATTTCGATTCCCCTCCGCGGCGGAGATGAAGTCGCCGTCTTGCGCCCTCTGCGGCCGATCCTCCCCCACGCCACATCCGCTGCGACCCGGCCTCGCCGCCAGGCGGATCGCCCATCCGACTACTATACGCGCACTTTTGCTTGATACTCCACAGCGGGGGGTGCGAGGGGAGGCAGGTTCTGTTTACGTCACGGCAGTGCATGTGCTGTCAACATTCACAGAAAACTCAGCGTAAAAGTGCGTCTTGGACTAGATAGCAATGAGAAACAACTCAAGGTTTTTTTTAAAATTCTGAAGAAATAATTAATAATTATAGAAATTATTGAGTAACGAGAAGGTGCACGGTACGCAGAGGTCGTCGAGAAAGAGAGAGCGAAAACTGAGAAGTTCGAATTGTAAAGAAGAAGGTGAGCAGCACTGTAAACTGAGCCGTGACGTTCCGAGTGGAGCTCATGTTTTCTGTCGAGCCGTGCTGTGCCGGGGCTGAGCGAGAACTAGGGAGCTGGAGGATCAAGAAAAAGTGTGAGCAAAGTACACTGCGATTTTTCTAAAGGCTGATTTACACACTTCCAGTACTGGTGTGCCAGTTACTAGTTTGCCAGCACCTGGACAGCGCTAGCGCTCTGTGCGACTGGCAATAGTTATTTACACACTGCTAGTAATGGCATGCCAGATGAGATATTTTTCTCGCTGCTGCTAGCTTATGTATACTCTTTGCGACGTGCTGCTGACAAGTTTTCTGCGCTCAAACAACAGTGTGCAAAGCAAATGTTCCGTGTAAATATTATATTCTCAGTCGCGCCGCTAGGTGTCGCATGATCACGACCGTATCAAGTGGTGCCTGGGATCATGTCACTTCTAGCGGCAAGACCGAGAAAGCCGCGAAATGCCGTATCAAATTACATCGTGGATATAGGGGCTTGAGAGGCAGAGTTAGAAAAATCGCACTATACGCTCTCAGCGGTCAACGGCAGAGGCGCGATGAGGATGTTTCTACGGGTTGAAGCTGAAGGTGGAGTGTCTAGCCAGCTTGATGTTTCTTGTAATGAGTTTTTCATTTATGCTGAATTAAAAAGTATTTTCATTTATTACAGTTGTTTTATAAGAGTTTTATTGAGATGTTGAAAGAAGTTTGTTACCTGTAGTGAATTTTTCATTTACGCTGAATTAAAAAAATTATTTTCATTTTTTATTTGCAGTTATTTTATACGTATTTGATTGAGATATTGAATGAAGATTGTTATTTGGACTTAATTTTTTGTTTATGCTGAATTTAACGTGTATTTTCATCTTATTATTTACAGTTATTTTATACCTATTTGAATGAGATATTGAATAAAGTTTGTTAGTGGTAATGAAGTTTTCATTTATGCTGAATTAAAAAGTATTTTCATTTGTTTATTTACAGTTTTTATAAGTGTTATGTGTTTTTAAAAATAGTGCAGGGACAAGTTTATCAGGAGGCGTGTAGGACTTATGACCTATTTAATTTCTTGAATCGTCTGTTAACTTAAAGGTCGCACGATTTGCAAGAGACTTCTTTCGCTACATTTTCGAATCAAGATATTGGTTTGAAGTAGTATTTAAATTTTTCTTGCTGCTATCACCGAAACTGACTCGTTCTTATCCCTCGCAGTTACCTGAGAAAATCCAAACCAGACATTAGTATGTCAATGGTGTAACAAGGGTTAGCATTAAAATGACTTTATCATAATGAGAAAGACATCGCTTACTTTTCCGCTCACCAGGTGATAAGAAAAATCTTTTGCATTAAGTGGGAATTACTTTCGCCTTTACAGTTCTCCGCGTTCTTTTAACCCATTAGTGCCCATTGCCCCATTAATGGGGCGGTCGATAAAAGTATTTATATTTTTGTTATGAATAGTAATTTCTGAGAGCTTTCATTTTTAAATTTAAGAGATGGCATTGTTGATTAGTCCAACGACATGTTTCGTCTGATGGCCATTTAACTGCCGAGATGTAGCGTTGAGCTTCTGTGGAATTTTCTGTCATTATGTCGCGCTCTGAGAGGTACGTTATTACTGTATTCTATTGTTTATTTTATTAAATTTTACGTATATCAGTATTATTCTAAAAGATGCTTTTAACGAATATTAACCTTATTTTTACGATATAAATATCCATATTTTGCATGTTAAGAATTTAATATAGATGCCCCATTAATGGGGCAATGGGCACGAATGGGGAGGGTATCATTATGGTCTTATTTTCTGCATTTAGGTTGACTGTTAATGAAATTGTGAGCTTGTTAGAAGATGAGCAGTTAATATAAACTGCTGTATACATTGAAACTTCTGAAAATGCTGATCAAAGCGAAGGTGATACTGACTATGAAGACTGCCTTTTAGGTGACATAAATCATCTCTCTAGAAATCAGCTGAGAGGAACCGCAACGTGTACTGCGAAAATAATAAATGAAGAAGGAATAACTAAAGAAAGATTTGGCCATGCAGACCCAGGTGAAGAAATACATTTAGGAAGTTCCGAAAATATTTGTGTTCGTTCAGATAATCCAAAACGCGGAAAGCCGCCTTCAGTTGAATTCAATTGGTGGAAAACTGATATCCCTCGTCATCACGAGCGTGTCTGGGAAGGTTTTACTTATTCAGAGAATAACTCTGCTTGTAAGATTTTTGAACAACTTATCAATGATGAAATTATAACATTTGTTACAAATTCTACTGATAACTATGCAAAAGAAAAGGAAAACAAAAATGTCAATGTTATTGAAAATGATCAAAATATTGCTGCCTACAGAATTCATATCCGGAATAAAAAATTGGTACTGGGCTCTGTATAACTTCTTATTGAACGTCCAGAAGAAGTGTACAATAACGCATGGCAAGTGTACAGAATGTCGCCTAATGAGAAGGGATATTCTATTGATTCACTTGCATTTACTCGACAGATCGTGCAAACATACTTCGCAAAATACACTGGAATTCGTCCTCGGCAAGGAAGAACTACACAGTCACGCAAGAAGAGGGTGCCAATTGATGTGCATTTGAATGGGTTAAACCACTATCTTATTAAAAATGAAACACAAATACGGTGCGCAAATTGTCACAAAAACACATTTAAAAAATGCATGAAGTGCAACGTTGAATGTCATGTGAATTGCTTCCAAACGTTCCATACAGGACAGCACATTAGTTGGTTTTTTTTCATAAAATATATTTTACTGTCATTTCTCTAATTCTATATAACCAAACCTTTCATTTTAATAACATTTATATAGCAGTTTTTATTACTTTTACAAAATAATAATACCCTTCCCATCCATGTCCATTGCCCCATTAATGGGGCATCCAAATTCAGAAAAACCGTAACTTTTCCAAATTTTCATGTAATGTCATTTTTGGAACAATAATATTTACATATTAAAATATTAAAGAAAATTTCAAGAAAAAAGAACTTGGGCATTAATGGGTTAAAGAGGCTTGCGACGTTAAAACCTGCGAAATCTTCGGTACCTGTCCATGCTGCTCGTCAAGCAGATAAATATCACCGTAATGTATATGATAAGATATTTTTATGATGTAATCAGAGGAAAAAATAACAAACTCTTCTTTAAATGACACTAATTTAACTTACTTCGTTAAGTTTTTTTGTTTGTTTTTCTGAACCTCAAGAAAATGTACGTAGATAATATCCTCCTCCATACGTTTTTTACTGTTTTTTCGGCAAATAAATACACAAAAATGACCTTCAATTATTTTGGAATTTCTTCTGGGGTCCGGCGTTGACCTACAAAATACATATTCGGCGTGTCTGGGTTCCGGAATGGCACTGGTATTGTAGTGGCACCGAATTAATTACGGCTGCAAACACGAGAATTGCTCCACGAAGCACGACAGAGAGAGAGAGGTGGCGGCGCCAGGATTCTGTCCGAGCCCCCGCCGACCCACCCCCCTTTGGACACGCACAAGTGTTGAAGACGCCAGGGAACTGCACGTGCGCCTCGGGCCGGCCCCCCCGGTACTTTTCCGCGGCACCCATCGCCCTCCTCCTCCTCCCTTGAGATTCTCAGTTTCTTCCCCTGGCCATTAATTACTACCCCTGTTTGACAGACAATTGAAGTGAGAGGGAACGAGTGCAGGTTTCTCTCTCATTTTTCGGCTCGAAAACCTCCGATGATTGGACGAAATTATTTTGCGACGCACTACCCTTTCGCCAATAGCCGCCGGACTTAAGCAAAATTCTCGAAAGTTCTAGAACATTTTGGATGAATTTGGTGGGGGAAGGGAGGCTCGAAGGACTTCACGGACGCAGCATCAAGAGAGAACGTAAGAGGCAGTCAGAGAGGCAGGTCGTGATCACTGCGGCGTCCGGCGCCGGAGATATAATTTTTTCTGTGTTGAACTTGTGAGAAAGCTTAAATTCATCAGGGGAGAATATGTGCGCGGTCTCTAAATAGCCCTAGACCGTTAATTTTGAGACGCCTCATTTATAATCAAAACCGCGCAGGGAAAGTGACTGACGCGTACTCGTGCTTGAGCGTGTTATAGTGAAGTAATCAGATCACTTACAAACTTGCCGCGATCTCCAAAGTGCAGAGCAGTGGACTGAAGGTGATTAGATCATTGTGTCAGGCAGACATTATCTGGTGATTAGTAGCAGCGAGTGAACGGCACTGTGTATTGGGTCAACACTCAAGAGCCCGGCCCCTCTACCTGATTCGACCTGCTTGCTCTACCCCTCCGAGCGGCGCCCTCAGCGTGCGCGCCGAACTCGACGCCCTCCCCGCCAGCTGGCGGCCCAGGTCATTCAACTCGCTGGTTGGTTATGTAAGTCGCCCCGCTAGGGCGGTACTACGCCCTTCAGGCGCGCCCGTGGTCAAAAGTGATAAACAGTTGAGAGAACAATTTCCATTACCTTTTGACCAGGCGGAGAAGCTAGCCGGCCGCGCTTGGCCATCAAGAAGGTATCAGCGTGGAAGTTTGTTAAATTTATTGTAATAATTTCACCTTTCATATTTTTTTGTGTGCATGTCATTTTGGAATTGGGGAAAAGGAGAGCATGCTCGCCGACATGAGTGGTACTATCATGACCTTTTTTTTATTTTTTGCTGAATAAATACCACGTATTTGTTAACATGATTACAAGTCTCTCATTTCTTACCGGCCACCGACTTCCACCATCATCATTTTAGGCACGCCCTTCTACCCACTGAGCGAACCGGCAGCCACGTTTTCCGCGCCCAACTGGAGACGAGGTTGTCGCAATTGGCTTGTCCAACGTGGGGCCGAAATTGTCGCAGTATGTGGCTATTAACATTACAGAGCAGATGGTATTTGTAGTGTACTCGTGTAGAGCAAATTTAATGAGGGCAAAAATCAGTAGTAAACTAAATAATGAGTGCAATGTGATGTAAGAGGTCGGTGTCTCCGTGTATCGTCGTAAGTTTCTTGCATCAGAGCTAATTCTAGACTTAAGTATTTATATCTCCTGTATTTCAAGATCGTCGATAGAAGAATCCATCCTGTTGTTCATGGGTATTGGTCTATAAATTAAGACGTTATCTTAAATTGCCAACGTTTCGGAGTTTTATTTCTCTATCATCAGAGCGAAGAACATAACAACACGGTTAGAACAGTGTATAAATCACTAATTATGACCCATACCGTGGTCCTACTGTTAAAATCTGTTAAAACAATAGCAGGATTAGAAGTTTGAAAGATTTTATTATATATTTGAATTGGGAAGGACTTATTTGGGGGTCTGTAAACAGAAGAAATGGCGCCTTTTATATTGTTAATGATGACCAGCGTTGCTACACATTCCAGGCTCTCAGGTAATGGATAATAAGTTAGTTCATGATATGTTATTTTTAATAATAATGGCAACACCTCCAGACGCGTGATATGAAACCCGATTATTTCTGCAAAGCTTGCAACCCTTGATATACAGTTTCTCGTCAGGAATGAAATGAGTTCCGTTTATACAAGCAATATCAATGTTGTACTTTTGTAAAAAAATTAAAATAGTTTTTAATGTTTGCCTCCATTATAATTCCAATTAAAAAATCAAATGTAATTTAAATCTGTACCGAAATTATTTTATATGGAGAGATAGGAGAATGCCCTGAATTAAAGTTTGAATATGAGGTACAATTAAGCAAAGGTCTCGTTGAACTATGTTTGGAAATCCAACAGAAGAGCTTTAATGTATGGAAATCTTGTGCGTTTAAAGACGGAGGGGAGGCAATGAATTGCTTAGTGGGCACTGCATGTATGCTCAAAGGACGAAATTGATTGGATTTGAGTAAACCCTTAAAAGTTTTGCAACTTCCGCAGTTCGCAGCATGTTGTACGTTGCAATCAACACGATCAGGTGGAGTTGATCTAGGAAGTAGTCAGCTGCAACAGCGATGATTCTTTTTGCATCCAATACAACGAGGACCCAATGGTCAGTTTGCTTGGGTGTGGTCAGATCTCTGACGTCTTTAACATTGAAATGGAAGATTATGCGTAATTTTAACTTTAATTTCAATTATAGTATTATGAAGTAAGTTTTCTAATTTAAAAATGTTTGAAACTACAGGATTTTTAATCAATTCAATTGAACAAATTTCCATTGGTTCACGTTGTTTATTATACAAACGATACACCCCTTGTACTAAATAGTTTAATCTTGTCAGTTCATTAAAAATTATTTCATTAGAAAGCAAATTGGAACACCTTTAAATAAGATACAAAAAGTTTTAATAGTAGGATCACAGTTTGAGAAATATTTAATGCTATTAGTGTCACAGTTTTGTTGTTTTTGAAATCAGCAATAGCTTGAATTATAATCCTTACCTTATCTTTGATTTCTTTGTTGAAACCTCACTCCCAACTATATGTTGGAGATCTGTAAGAAAGTTTGCAAAGTCATACACATTGTACTCTATCATTTCTGGAATGTTAATTGCTTGAGATTCATCTTGAGGTTCTTATAAACTCAATAGAGTTGTATATTTATTGTGAAGAGGTATAGGTAGATTATAATATTAAATGTGGAACTCAAGTTTCATATGCATCTGATGTGTAATTTTAATCTTTTGAGAACTATCTGTTCCATTTATTTGACCATAACCCTTTGAATAGCTTTCAAATGGCGTTTCAAACGGATCTGGAGTGTACACGCAAATACATGGCGCTATACAAATACATCTTTGATATTTTTGTCAGATTGTATTCCACTAAACATCCTCCTACACTATACCAAACATATCTAGTCCACAAAGTAAATGTCACTGCCGTATTCACCAGAAATCAATATTGCTGCATCTGATAGCGGGCTCTATTTTCGTTCACAGAGTATATTCCATCCGAATCTTTCCCGAAGGGAGAAGAAAGATTGCGTAGGTGTATTCGATTTTCTTGGCCCTGCAGCTGTATTTGCGTTGGCCCAGGCCAACCTTCTCTACAGCTCACCTCCAAACTCCCTTCATTCCACCTCCCTACTTCGAATAATCCAATCGGTACGGAGACTATCCAGTCGAAATGAATACACAGAATACTCTTAATTATTACTCATTTATACCCACATTTACGCGATTTTCGTAATAGTTTTAATAATGTGTTACGCCATTTCACTGTAACTCGGTATTTCGTATTCACATAATCCAATTTTCAAATTCTCGTGAATTAAATATTGTTTGTATTTAATTGGGTAAAAGAAATTGGTTCAAATACTCGAGTTGATGAATTAAAATTACAAGCAAAGTAAAAAAAGGAGCCTTTTTGCTGGATTACGGAATCACGCAATTACCTGCTTCAATCCTTTCCCCGAGATTCAGAGAGTAAGGGAAGTGAAAATGAACACGAAAACTTCAACTACGTAATTTGGGGATGCGATACAAAAAGTGATACTTAGGAGAATAACAAAAGAAAAGCATAAGTTACTTTTTTGAAAGTCAAATAATGTTGCAATGTTTGACCTTCCCGAAGCTTTGAGCGGATACATCCAAGCTTTTGAAATGCTTTTGAGCGGTACTCTTTCAGAAAGTTATTTTCTTGGAAAAGTTCGTTCCTCTCCTGCTTCGCCCCTTCCTTCGCGTCCCGCGTTCTCAAAGGCGCATTGTGCCCGCTAATGGCGAGCTGCCGCGCGAAACGAACCCGCGAGAGAGGAGGGTCGCGTCCGTTCGTTCCGAAACCAAGTCCCGCGCGGCCTTCTCACCTGCAAAGCCTCAGCCCACGGTATATAGGTGTCAACTATCCGCACCGGGAGAGATGGCTCAGTGCGTCAACCTGATGTCGCTGCAGTCCCTCTGACCGGGAGGTCCTAAGACTCCACTCCCCACGGCGGCAGGATTTTCGACATTAGTTTGTCCGCTAGGTCGAATTCAGTCGCTGTCTGGAGGAGAATTCTAGCGGCCGGCTGCTCTGATCGGTAGGTTTCCGATCAACACCAGGCGAATGCCGGAGCAGTACCCTAATAAAGGGGCCACGGACCGCGCGCGCTCTTTCCTTCCTCTTCCTTGTCCTATCCTCTCCTCTTACACACACACTTACACGAACATGCACTACACTACCACACATGCCGGGAGACCGGTCGGGAGCTTACAACTTGTCCCGGCTGAGGCGGTGCCCCGCTGGTGGGAGATACCTGGTTGAGGGGAAACCCCGCTAGTCGAGGGTAGGTCGACGCCAGATCTCGCCATCCAGCGGGGAAAAGATCATCGCCACCTCCCGAGAAAAAAAGCACACTACACTTACGGGACTAATGACCAAAGTAGTTGACGCGCCCGGAAACACGAATCAATCAATCGATCAATCAACTAGCCGCCGTTGGGGCAAATGTTCTGAAATCAGTTTGAGGCTAGTTCCTCGCCTTGTCCGTACGGTGCGCACGATCGGTTTGGGTCACGGTTTAAGATATACATCCTAAGATGACATCTTAAACTATAGCTATTACACAGTTGAACAAAACATTTTCTACCCATTTTCATAACTGTTCGTTCTAGGCTTTACCAATTACACCGCGAAACGACAAATCACTAACTTGAAATTAGAAATCAGCTGGCCAGAGCTGTCGAATGCATCACGACCTTGCCAAATGAGACCCAAAGATCGCAGCGCTTATAGGCGAGAACTGTGAGAGGTAGCCTCACATAAGCTTCAGTTTTAGACTTGGGAGTGAACACACCTATATCTCTTACACCGTACCTCAGCCCCAGGCCCCGCCACCGCACCGGCCGGCATCAGCTCGGCTGCTGGCGCACGCTCACCCCCGAGAACCTGGCAGAAGCACAGAAATCACACTTGTCCTCAATTCCTTCTTGTTCCTTCAGTATTTGGAAGTAGTTGCAATAGATTTTTTGTGTGGTGAAAAAGTATACGTTATAAAAAATAGTATAAATAATACAAGAAAGTACTAACGAAATAATATAAACTTTGATTTAATAGTAATGTAAAAAAATGTAATTCAAGGGGATGTTGAAGAAAGCGTAATACGCTACTTCGAGAAACATTGTTGCCAATATTGTAAATGGACTGGTTTACACTGGAAGGGTGAAAGAAAGGCGCACACATATCGACATCCACAAATACGCTCACGCCCGAGGCGGGACTCGAACCCGCGATCCTGCGGTCCACGATCGCCTCGACACTCTGCTTTAGCGATCTCGGCCTCGGGGCCCGCGCACATTTATTGGGCAGGAAAGGGAATCCACTTTCACCCTCACCCACAGGGACCTCATTTTTATCTCCCCATTCTCTAGAAAACTACCCCTCTCACTGCCCTCGGGTATTTCACAGGTATTTAATTTACTGTTGATATTTATACGGTCAAATATTCTTGGGATCCAGATCTTTTGGCCGACGTTCACTAACCAATTCTCTGAACCAGGCCGCAGCTTTGTCCGTTAAAAACTATAAGTTTAGGAGTCTGATCCATTCTTCCGCATTGCTAGATGGACACTCTCGAATTTTGAACTCGAACTTGATATTAATTAAAGAACTAACTGTGAAGAACAAATTTCATTTGAAGAAAAGATCACTATCTTCAATAATGTAGTTGTAGGAAGACTCGGAATAAATGAAAACTTTTCTAATTTTCAAAATTCAGGAATAATGAGACACATGTCATCTTTATTAGTATATTTTACTGTATTCGTACAAGAAATTTAAAGAAAAAAATTGGAGCCATTTTGGGAAAAGTTTTAAAATGCCTCAGGGACTTCATGCAAGCTACCTTCCAAATTCAAAGAATTATTTTAAAACTCTCAAGGCTTCATACCCTACCAGAGCAATTGCTGAATAATTATTTCGGGAAAAAATTCTATGGATAGTTTTGGTGCTTGTGTTGTTGAAAGATGGGCAAAGGACTGAAAGAGGCGGTCCCGACGGACGGACAGAAAGACGGATGGACATTTTGAAAAAACTATTTTTGGTATGAGGGAACGCAAAACGTGAATTATGGTTAAAATCTCGAAATCCCGCAACATTCCGTAACTTTCTTTATACTACGTATATTACTCAGCACATACGTACGTTTACAAGAAAGTAAAATGATCTTGTATGAAAAAAGGAGAAGCAAGGAATACGGCATTAAAGTGGAAAAAGATCTAATGATATTAAAAAGGCTATTTTAATCCATTGAAGAAAACCAACAGATTTTCGTTATGCGAGAATACGCTCAAACCACACGACACCCCTTGCACGAAGGAAATGAGAAAAATGGCTTAGAGAAGAAGAAGTTAGTTTAACGTGATTAAAAATCTCGTAATACTCCCGCTATCTAGAGCCATTTATCAAAGGACTATAAATCAAGATTAATGGAAAGCACTTGCTGAGAAGCCTATAACATTAAGATACTTCCACTTTTATTAAGGTTATTTATGAACCCTTCAAAGAAGGCACGAAAACGAAGTAAGCTAGAAAGGCAAGCCTCCGGGAGAAATGTTCTCAGACGGTCACACGGACGGACAGACGGACGGACAGACAGACAGTCAGTCAGACAGATTGGCAGATGGGCAAAAGGCCAGACGCATAGACGGTCGGGGTTTTGGGAATAACACTTTTTCGGTATTAGCAGACCCAAAACGTGTATTTTCGTTCAATTTTAAAATATATTTTCCTTAGTATTTCATAACTTTCTCTACACTACGTGTATTACTTGGAATGTACGTACGTATACAATAAAGTATAAAGGGAGTTATTTTGTATTTTCAGGAAGACTCTCCAATTTTATTTAAATAGATTTAAGCATATCTTTTGCAAAGTTGACACTGCAATTCAGTGTAATATAGTCTGGTAGCATAATATGCAATTAATTTTATCGTGTAAAATAAACTTTACGGTAGGGACCAATGTGATAAATCGTGTGCTATATGTAGAATACCTGGAAATGAACCTATGCACAGTATCTCTAACACTTTACTACCATGTGAGGTTTTGGTCGAGGCGCTAACGTATGGTCTCATTTCAACCCGCTAAATAATAATGCCCCACATGTAAGTTCAATGAAGCATCTCGCATACTCGACTGCGCCTCCATAAGCTAGGGCACAGCACTAGGAGAATGCCGAGAGGTCCGAACTATACTTGGGTTTTTATTTCTTGGCGTGTGAGGGAATAACTCACGGTATTTCGCGTTGTTCTCGATCGTGCCGCTCGGAGTCGAATGATCGCGACTCTATCGAGCAGTGTGATTATGCGATTACTAGCGGCACAATGGAGAACGACGCGAAATACCGTGAAATATTCCTTCGTGATGACACGCCCCCACGAGCCAAGAAATAAAATCCCAAATATAATGCATTGTAAGTTCCTGATTACAATAAAATCTTTACCTCATCGGACCCAAGGGCTGGTACTTTATATTTTAAATTCGAGTTTTAGATTTTTCGCAAGGCAAGGGTAAATGATAAGAGGTCGTTAGGTCTAACAATATTAGGTCTAATGACAGAAGGTCTAAGTTTTAAAGTGTAATGTCAGAAGGTCTATGAAAATAGGTCTAATGAAAATTTTGTCTAATTTTTAAAAATGTCTAATAATATTTTGCCTAATTTTTAAAAATGTCTAATAATATTTTGTGTAATTGTCAAAAATGTCTAACAAATTTCGGTCTATCGGACACTAATGTCTAATCTATTATGCCGTAACAAAAATACGTACCAAAATGTTATTCACATATCATTACGTCAGTGTATAGTAATTGAAATGAAATCACAATAGGAATGATACCCTTTAATTCAGGAAGTACGTAATGTACATAAGATAATACAGGTGTTAAAATATTCAGTCTGTAGTTCGAAGGCCGAAAGTATAAATCGATATCACCACGATATTTATAGTCATAGTAATTTGCTACCATTCCAAAATTTTGAAAATTTAATTGACATTGTTAAAATATAGACTTCTTGTTTTCAGGCGTTTAAATAGGAAGAAATAGAAGCTTTGCTATTACACCTTTGTATATCTGTTGAACCTCCTGTGTTCATGCCTATTGTACCTTATTAATTGAACCTTCTAATTGTAGACGTCTTTTGGTATTAGACTCTCTGTTGCGTAGACCTTAAGTCGCATTAGACCTGGTTCGCAATAGACGTCCTGTTCATTAGACCTAATGAGTATTGGACCTTTTGTCCATGAACCTAACGACCTGAAACCCTAAGGGTATATCTATTATTGCAATGTAATCCATTTCTGCGTAAAACATTTTTTAACTCCAAAACACAATGTAACCTATAAGGTACATCGGGTCTCAAGTTTTGACATCAAAACATCAAGTGAAGCGTGCTACCACAAAAACATATTTCGTAAAACACACAAAAATTAAGCAAGTCCTACATTTATAAAATACAAATTTATACCCAAGTTTCAAAAGTAATTATTTTTCGTGAAAAAGAATTTTAAAAAGTATTTCTGTTGAGGCACATAAACACTTTACATGATGAACAAATGAAGCGAGAAATAGTTCATTCGGCCAAATAGTGAAAATTGAAAAATTATCTTTACCTAAAATTATATTTACTTGTAAAATAACAGATTAATTAGAATATTTACACATTTTTCCAAATTTACTTTCACCGCGGCACAATATTCTTTATATGTCAAATGCATTCATCTTGTTGTAATGCTGTAATGACATCAATTTTTACAAAATCGATTAATATTATTATCAAAGAGATAGCGAATACTTTCAACTATGCTACTGAAGTACGCGGAACAGTCCTCATTGTTTGAAACAAAAGATAAGCTATATATCCTACAGAGTACGCGGGGTTCGAGGAGGTTAAGTCTAAAAAATGTAAAACAATAAAGGAAGAGGTAATATCTGTTTAGACATTATCCTCACTAATTTCAATCTTCTTAAAAAGCTTGAATAATTATGAAATTATTTCTCCCCACTGCCTGGAGGTGGCAATGAGGCAAAATAATTTGCGATTTCCTCAACCACGAAAATATTTAGTACTATCCAGCGTCTTCCCGCCAGTGCTCTGAGATCGCTGAAGACCCGTTGTTGCAGAAGCTCTAGAGCTCATTGGAATGCATCCCGACACTTGGTATGGGGTTTATTGTTTCTTCGTCTCTAAGGACGAACGTGGAGGCATGCTTCTTTCCATTGATTGCTCATTGGCTACGAGCCGAAGCAGCTTCTGGAATTGGCCCTACATGCATTTTTTCCCCTTCGCCAAAATGGTTATTCAATGAAGGACATGTGTCACTTTATTCGAATACGAAGCCCGTACCGAGCAGAGATGTAATGACTAGGTAATGTCGACAATCAGTTTACAGTGTTTGTACACGCTAAGTATTATGCTTTCAGATTCCGCTTTGGGTGTTATGCTTATACATTTTTACACGAATTTCCGTTAGTAAGTGTTCATTTACATTTCCTGAAAAAAAAACCTTTCGCACAATCATATTTATAGCTTAAAGCGCGAGCTGCTGTAACGGAATAATAGCTGTAACCCACGGCGAGCAACGTTCCGTTAATAAATCCCTGGCAGTAAAGCGAGTTTCTGTCCTCCGTGAAATGGCAAGTGGAGTAGTAATATTGCGTTATTGCAGAATAGTTCGTTAGCGTATTAAAGTATCCCCTCTGGATGCAATCTGCAATTCATTAGGTGCAAATTAAAGTGGTTGTTTCGACTATGGAGAATCATTTTCCAGCAATGCGCTCTTGCTGTGGTTAGCAGTAACGGTCCTCGGTGTGTAGTGTAGGTGCGTGAAGATTAGTGGCCGTTGGCACCTCCCTAAGCGGCATCTGACGGCGTTCTGAGGCGGCGGGCGGGGCGCAGTCTAATTGGAATTTAATTATGAATTGGGGCCGGCAGCGACGCCGCGTTTCATTAGCAGCGGCCGGGAGGCTCATGGAGCGCTATAGGCTGACCCAGTGACCGGCACCTCGAGCGACTCTCCCGCGCAGCACCCAACGCGTCACGACCCAGCCGCACTTCCTTTTACGACGCGCCGCCTCTTTCGCTTACTCTCCCGATATTCCTTCCTCTCTCCACCTTTTCCTCCCTCTCTCCCCTCTTCCTCCCTCTATACACTTGTCCTCCCTCCCTCTCTCTCCCTCTCCTTTTCTCTTTCTTTTTCTTCACTTCCGTTTTCCATTGCTTCGCCTCTTTAGTTTACTCTTCCGATATTCGTTCCTCTCTCGTCGTTTTCCTCCCTCTCTCTTCTTTTCACTTTCTTTGTCTCAGATTTTGCTTTCCCTCTCTCTCTCTCTCTCTCTCTCTCTCTCTCTCTCCATCCTATTCTCTTTTTATCTCATCCTTGATGATTTTTATTTTCTAAAGTATTATTCTCTTTAATGAATTCTCCCCGATATTTCGTCACTGTTCACCCTTTTCCTCTCTTCACTATCCCCGTCACATTTTCCCCCTTTTTCCCTTTATCTCTTCAACACGTCTTCCATATCTACCTCACGTCCTCCTCTACTCTGCTTTCTTCAACTACAGTTTTCACCCTTATTGTGCCGTCCCCTTCCATTGATAACTCGCCCCACCGTCTCTTCATTCCCTCCTTTCCCCTCATCCCCATCCCCGTTCTCTTCTTACCCCCTCGTTTCTTCCCATCCTTTCCCTTTGCCTTTTTCCTTCGCCGTCTGCTTTTCATCCCGCATCAGCCCTCGTCCTTTGCCCTTTGCGGGTGACGGTCTCCGTTTGTCATCGTGCGAGGTTTTGCTTTGCGGCTTTCTCCCCGAACACAGCGTCAGATCACGTGATGAACAGATACGAATATAATGACGCCCCGTGCTGCGCACTTGAGCTCTGAGTGCGTACTCCAATTGGAGCTCCGAGCTACAGGTTCAAAGGTTCAAATCGACTACACACGGCAGGGCTTTAAGATAATTGCGATATGCTTCAACGCGTGTAGCAACTCCAGCAAAGCATGATCGTTTTCATTGGGCACGCCTATAAAAGAAGTCTCTGTTAATTTTAGAATATTAATATATTTTTTCTACTCTCGTTGTATGATGCTGTCATTTGAGGGCTGAAACAAATTGCATAATGATAACCATTACGATACAGCTTTCATTATGATACAGGTTCTTGATCAATCACAGAGAAGTTTACAAACCACGTATTGACACTTAATTATTGAGAATCGTTGTAGTAAATGTTTCGTTCGATTGTGTAGATTAAAATTGCAATTCATATAATATTGTGCTTGTCAGTTTTCATTTCTTTTATTATTAGTATTTTTCGTTGAATATAATTTAAAATAAATTGGATCGCAATTTCACTTTGATCCTATTGACCAGCGCAGTACTCTTTCGCAGGCGGGCGAGTAGCCGCAGCCACCTGCGGCAGCATGCGAGGGTAGGATTAGAGAGCTGTCGGCTAGGTTGGCTAGAGTCTTCGTGTCAACTGCCATGAAACGATTCAGTGTAAAAGTTTAACGTACAAAAGTCGTAGAAAAAAGTACCGTATGAAACTCGATATAATGGGTATTAATACATTTATGTGAAATTTACGATACTCGTTCCTCGCTCACTCGTAATATCACAATCGTGTATTAATACCCATTTACATCATCGTTTAATATGTACTAATATATGTTAATAACGTGAAATACTCTTTCATATTCATTATTCGTTAAACAATGACATAGAACGTAGCATAACATTCTTCCTCGATCTACGAGTATATTAATAGTCTATTCTTGTCGGGAAGCGATTTCGACATTTTATTATACATAATTTTTAAATACAAGATAAAGGTCCCAATAGGTTGCTTTATTTAGCGACACAAGCGAAGAGTTGTAAAAGTTTTTAATATATTTATTTGAAATATAAAATTGTTTTCGTTACGTAATAACACTTTCACGTAGAGCTTGCTAACGTAAAAAGTACTCCCTTCTTTGTTCCTACCTACGTGCCCTGAAAATCGTTATTTGAATTGACCCAGAAAACAAGCAATGTTTCTGGAAGATGGCGAGCGAGTAGGAGAGACACGGCAGTTTGAGGAAAATTTTATTATTACGTTAGACCTTTGAAAACAAGACGCTCTTTGGACATGCTTTTTACTCGTCTGCGCAAAGGAAGGAGGGTTGTTTTTTTTACGTCGTGGACTTTTGACAATTTTCTTCCGCCCATATATCTTTTGAACTAATCAACAAAATATTTATGATCAAAGAAACAAATTTAAACTTGTTCTAGCGTGTAAATGATATTGACAACATAAATGTACTCAAAATTAAAACTGTAAACATTAGGAAGCCAAGAATCCATCGCAAAATTATTTAATTTAAATTATGTTACATGGCGATGCTAATGTCCGCAGATAAAATGACTACTTTTTTTTCTTGAGAGGCCGATAATCTTTCTAGCATGAAGAGAATCCTTGGTGATAAGAAGAAAGTCTTCTAAATAGGCGAAAGTCGCGCCTAGAAAGCTCTTGCGTACTTGCATTTTTCTTTACCTCCCAAATCCGTGCAAGGTCTCCTTTGCTAAAGAAATTGAATTATGAACGAAAGTAGGCTGAAATGATTGTTCACATCGTTTGATAACCAAAAATATTCTGCTCTGATAGAGTAGAAACTATTTGCACCGACTAACGAATTACAGATTTTATCTGATAGTAATGCTATGATAACAGAAATTTCTTATACAATATCGATAAATTAAGAACTCGACACAAAGATCTCATATATAATATCCACACAACAAATACTCGGCATATAAATTCCTTAGACAATATCGATATAAAAAATACTCGCATAAAAATTCCATTACACTATCGATACAATAAATACTCGGCATAGAAATTACATACACAATCCAACAACATTAAGCAAAATGGACGCGATCATTCTTGGATAATTATTTCATATAACATGAACGCGAAGAAATATATATGTAACGTTTTATGAATAATGACAGATGATGACGATGATGATGATGAATGACAATTTATACTCTTAAAACTACATTAATTTCTCTCTGGTGGAAACATTAGAAGTTCTGTACATCTTCTTGTGGTGCACTATTGTGTGTTGTTCTCAGACCACGTCAATATGAACATGAAAGTTCGTAGCTTACTCATTATCTACTCATCTCATGTTCTCATTTTCTTGATTTCATCTTATGGATTTTGGTGTTGAACCAGAAATATTGTGAAAATCTATCATAATAAAGAATGTCAAATAATCAAAA
>JAHLJT010002406.1:10854342-10887515 GCA_031308135.1 Acheta domesticus
TATTATGACTATTATTATTATTATTATTATTATTATTATTATTCCATTACATCACGACTAAAGATCTTATGAGTCGGCTGAATATAAAATCTACTCCAGGTTGCAACCAGCTACCTAAGGAGGCAGATTCAGTGACTATCAGTGCCTCTACAATACTTTACGCAAAATGTGGGCTGTTCCAAATAAAGCAATTTCTTGCACTTCCCAGTCTTTTGAATTACCTGGGAGTTTAGACAAGTTCTTACTCAAATTTTGCGGAACAAATCCCAGAGCTCCGATAACTATCGGGACGACCTGTGCTTTTACGCCCCACATTCGGCTGATCTCGATTTCCAAACTCTTGTATTTAAGACGTTTCTCTCTGCCTCCTTGGTAACGACGTTTTGATCGCAAGGTACAGCAACATCGATAAGTAAACACGATTTTTTGGCCAAATCCCGGATAACTATATCCGGTTTGTTTGCCGCTATCGTGCGATCAGTTTGAATTTGTTGGTCGTACAATATCGTACACAATCCAACAGACGTCACCGGTTTCGGTGAGTGTTCGTACCACTTGGGGCATGTGTTTGGAACTTCGAGGGCGGTACAGATCTGCCAGCGGAGGTAGCTACACACCCTGTCATGTCTTTTAAGGTATTCGGTCTTTGCTAGGATTGGACAAGCTGAGACAATATGATCAATGGTTTCTACTTGCTCCAGGCAAATGCGGCATTTGTCATCTTGGGAAATTTTGAGAACCGCTTTATCATAATGTCGTGTTCTCAAGGCCTGATCTTGGGCAGCTATTACAAGTGCTTCCGATTCTGGCTTCATCCTTCCCCTTTTAAGCCATATAAATGATTGATCTTTATTGATCTGCACCTTGTCCATTCTTTTTAGGTATTGACCGTGGAGTGGTTTGTCTCTCCACGATTTCTTTAACATTTTTTGTGTCTCACACTTCATGTTTAGCAGCATCAGAAGTTCAGTGTCTGTGTTATTCGACGTGTCTTGCCTAGTTTTCTTCGCAATGTTTCTTGCTACACTAACAATGCCTCTGTTTCCCATTCTTCGGGTCAGATTTCATGACCTGCCTCATTAGAGGGTCGTCTTGATGGCTGACTACATACTTACCCAACCCGACTATTGCGTTGTGCCAGGAGGCCTCAATTTGTCTGAGGCCTCTTCCTCCTTCCTTACGTGACACATAAAGTCTATGTATATCAGCTCGAGGGTGGGAAACATGATGCATTGTCAGCAGTTTTCTGGTTTTTCGATCCATGGTGCGAATTTCTTGCTCAGTCCAGTCCACTAGTCCAAAACTGTATTCGGCTACAGGTACCGCCAAACTACCTATTGCAGATATTTTATTCCTGGAATTCAGAGCGGACTGCAGGACCAGTCTCACTCTTCTATAATACTCCCTACGAATTCTCTCTTTCATTCTGCCATTCGAGATGGTTTCACATTCTTCAATGCCCAGATATTTGTAAGTTTTACCTGGCTCAAGATCTTGAATCACAGTGTGCGTATCAATTTCAATGTTCTCAGACGTTGTGAGTTTCCCTCTTTTTAAATTGATTTTTGCACACTTGTCAAGACCAAACTTCATGCAGATGTCATTGCTAAAGTCATTCACGACAGACAGCATTTGGGAGAGAATCGCTTCATTCTTGGCAAACACTTTCAGATCATCCATGTAAAACAAATGTGATACTGGCCTTTCATCACCATGGAGCTTAAAACCAAAGTCAGCTTGCGACAACTGTCTCGATAAGGGAGAGTGTGCGTGAAGGTGCGGAGCGCGAGCAAAGTACGCAGAGTGCCGCCGTGAGTATTATTATTATTATTATTATTATTATTATTATTCCATTACATCACGAACTAAAGATCTTATGAGTCGGCTGAATATAAAATCTACTCCAGGTTGCAACCAGCTACCTAAGGAGCAGATTCGGTGACTATCAGTGCCTCTACAATACTTTACGCAAAATGTGGGCTGTTCCAAATAAAGCAATTTCTTGCACTTCCCAGTCTTTTGAATTACCTGGGAGTTTAGACAAGTTCTTACTCAAATTTTGCGGAACAAATCCCAGAGCTCCGATAACTATCGGGACGACCTGTGCTTTTACGCCCCACATTCGGCTGATCTCGATTTCCAAACTCTTGTATTTAAGACGTTTCTCTGCCTCCTTGGTAACGACGTTTTGATCGCAAGGTACAGCAACATCGATAAGTAAACACGATTTTTTGGCCAAATCCCGGATAACTATATCCGGTTTGTTTGCCGCTATCGTGCGATCAGTTTGAATTTGTTGGTCGTACAATATCGTACACAATCCAACAGACGTCACCGGTTTCGGTGAGTGTTCGTACCACTTGGGGCATGTGTTTGGAACTTCGAGGGCGGTACAGATCTGCCAGTGGAGGTAGCTACACACCTGTCATGTCTTTTAAGGTATTCGGTCTTTGCTAGGATTGGACAAGCTGAGACAATATGATCAATGGTTTCTACTTGCTCCAGGCAAATGCGGCATTTGTCATCTTGGGAAATTTTGAGAACCGCTTTATCATAATGTCGTGTTTCTCAAGGCCTGATCTTGGGCAGCTATTACAAGTGCTTCCGATTCTGGCTTCATCCTTCCCCTTTTAAGCCACATAAATGATTGATCTTTATTGATCTGCACCTTGTCCATTCTTTTTAGGTATTGACCGTGGAGTGGTTTGTCTCTCCACGATTTCTTTAACATTTTTTGTGTCTCACACTTCATGTTTAGCAGCATCAGAAGTTCAGTGTCTGTGTTATTCGACGTGTCTTGCCTAGTTTTCTTCGCAATGTTTCTTGCTACACTAACAATGCCTCTGTTTCCCATTCTTCGGTCAGATTTCATGACCTGCCTCATTAGAGGGTCGTCTTGATGGCTGACTACATACTTACCCAACCCGACTACTGCGTTGTGCCAGGAGGCCTCAATTTGTCTGAGGCCTCTTCCTCCTTCCTTACGTGCCACATAAAGTCTATGTATATCAGCTCGAGGGTGGGAAACATGATGCATTGTCAGCAGTTTTCTGGTTTTTCGATCCATGGTGCGAATTTCTTGCTCAGTCCAGTCCACTAGTCCAAAACTGTATTCGGCTACAGGTACCGCCAAACTACCTATTGCAGATATTTTATTCCTGGAATTCAGAGCGGACTGCAGGACCAGTCTCACTCTTCTATAATACTCCCTACGAATTCTCTCTTTCATTCTGTCATTCGAGATGGTTTCACATTCTTCAATGCCCAGATATTTGTAAGTTTTACCTGGCTCAAGATCTTGAATCACAGTGTGCGTATCAATTTCAATGTTCTCAGACGTTGTGAGTTTCCCTCTTTTTAAATTGATTTTTGCACACTTGTCAAGACCAAACTTCATGCAGATGTCATTGCTAAAGTCATTCACGACAGACAGCATTTGGGAGAGAATCGCTTCATTCTTGGCAAACACTTTCAGATCATCCATGTAAAACAAATGTGATACTGGCCTTTCATCACCATGGAGCTTAAAACCAAAGTCAGCTTGCGACAACTGTCTCGATAGTGGGATCAAACTAATGCAAAACAGCAGAGGGGATAGTGAATCTCCTTGAAAAATACCCCTGTTAATCTGAATACTTCTGGTTTCTACTGCTTCCTTTCCGCTGTGGATTAGTAACCTGGTACTCCACGACTTCATACTAGCCTTGCAAAACTCAACAAGTCTAGGATGAAATCGATAGATCTCCAGGGTCTTCAAAATCCAATCGTGTGGTACACTATCAAAGGCCTTTTGGTAGTCAATCCAAGCCATGCTCAAATTACGTTTGCGTTTCTTTACATCATTCAAGATGACTTTATTCAGTAGCAAGATTTCCTTACACCCATAAGAGCCTTTACGACATCCTTTTTGTTCAGCTGGCATTAGATGATTCTTATCCAGATGTCTATACATTTTGTCAGCTATAGCTGAAGTTATAACTTTGTACAGTACTGGCAGACAAGTAATTGGCCTGTAGTTCTTCGCCAAAGAGCTGTCTCCCGCTTTGGGTAGCAAATACGTGATGCCGCGTGTGAGCCATTCCGGGATTTCCTTTGGGTTTTCAAAAATTTTATTAACAGCCTTTGCTAGATGAGAATGTATTGCTGTTAATTTCTTAATCCAATAAATCTGGATCTTATCAATCCCGGGGGACTTCCAGTTTCCCATGTTCTTAATTGCTTGGAAGAGGTCCTCTTCCGAGAATTGGTGAACATCTTCCACTGTTTCTACAAGTTCATCGGCAGCATCAACTTCAGATTGAAGCAAGATGCGTCTTTGTTGTAGGATCTGCTCTCTTCCCAGATTCCTGCCCAAAATGCTTCGACGTCATCTTTTGAAGGAGTAACAGCTTTGCCATTCGGTTTTTGAGTCAGATTGCGATAGAATCTCTTCGCGTCTGTTTCAAACAACCGGTTCTGTACACGGAAATCTATTCTACGTTTGTACCTTCTTATTCGTTGAGCCCATGCTTGAATTTTCTCTTTTAGCTTCTCAACTACCATTAGCCTGCTGGTGTCATTTTCAATTTGGTATTTTTGTTCAACATTGAATATTTTTCGTTGAACTTTAGAGGTGTGCGTTGATTTAGAAGATGCCTCAGCTAAGAATGATATTTCACGCCGGGTGTCGGCTATCCGTTTCATAATTCTGTTCATCCATGGGGGTACAGAGCTGTTTACTCTGTTTTGCTGTCGGCCGTCGGTGTTCTTGGCTGGCCCCAAAATTATCTGAGATACTAGATATCCAGTTGCATATATGATGTGATTGATTTCAGTAATATCTAGATCTCTGCCTGGGGTCTCCACCACCTCATTTAAGACAGAATTCACTGTTTCTATCACTCTTTTAGCTTTGGCATTTTCGTATATTCTCCTCAACGGTTCGCGAGATTCAAACGGAAGTTGACTAACTCTTTCTATCTCGCGCCGAAGGAGATTTCGCATCATGTCCTTATCGTGTAATTCATTGCCAGATGAGTTTTCACCACTGACGTGTGTTTCACTGGAAAGCGATGAACCTTCCACGGGATCATCATTTTCAAGTTCTACATGTTCGTCATGTGGATTGTTCGAGCGAAGTACATATTCCGCATTTCTCTCAATGTCAGCAAGTTGATCTGCTGTGAATTTTCCACTGCTGAGTATGTATCGTCGTTGACTGGCAAGCTTCTTTGAGTCTAGGGTAGGTCTCATATCTGGGTTCCGCTCTCTCCATACCTTTTATTATTATTATATTTATTTATTATTATTATTATTATTATTATTATTATTATTATTATTATTATGTGCGTGCAATGTAGTGGCGTTGTGAACTTGAGGAAAAAGAGTGTGTAAGAAAGGCATTACAGCTCAGTGATCAACAGTGCGGTGAAGTGAAGTGAAGTATGGTGAGGTATAGAGTGCTATGAAAGTTCGCACGGTGAAAAGTTCATATGAATTTGTAAAGTTTGTAAATGTTGTAAAATTGTTAAGTTTTGTTGTGTTATATTAGGGTACTCTGCCACCAAGTTCTCAAACTTAATTGCTGAATTAGTAATAAATCTTATCTAACTTAAAAAATAATTACAGCGGAATGGTTAATTTCTCATCTACAAATTCACCAGCAGAAATGGCTCAACTGATTCACTGCAGTCCCTCGGACCGTGAGGTCCTAGGTTCGTATCCCGGCGGTAGCACGATTTTCGACACTAGCTTTTCAGCTAGGTCGAATTCAGTCTCTGCCTGGAGGAGAATTCTAGCAGCCGGCTGCTCTGATCGGTAGTTTTCCGTGGTGCCTATGATCCAAACAAGGCGAATGCCGGAGCAGTACCCTAGCATGCACTACACGTACAGGATTAATTATCCTAGCCGTTGGCGCACCCGGAATCACTAACAATCAGTGTACAAGAGATGTGTACGAACAATCCACAAGGGTTTGGTGAAAATCTAATTTGTTCCATTGCTTTTGTTGCTTTTGTTTTCTTTTTTTCGAGTTCCTGGGTATCTAACCAAACCATAAACATCTCTCACATTGTCGGAAGCTGTATAGTTTTCTTTCAATTTCTCTGCGAATTGGAAATCTATGGTGATATAGACGACTTCCTTTATAGAAGGTATTGAGTAGTTAATACTCTAATTGCGTATAATCTATCAGAGTTACATTCAGAGCCTATTCTCCTATTCATTTTTTATTGTCGTGAATTACCCTCTTAGAAATACCATTCTATGACTCTTCAAGGCTATGTAAAATAAAACTTAATTAATTCATTTCAAGAAAGTCCAGCACGTGTGTGAAGTTAATAAATTATGGGGGCTAGAATTTTTTCAAGAAATTGTTTTCAATTGCAGGAATTTTTGGTAACTGTTTCTTTTTAAACATTTTCACTTATACTCATTCTTCTCCTTCTGTGCAATTCAGTAAAGGCCTTTTTTAGAAGGAATCCTCTTGTTTGCATGTGAATTTAAATATAAAATAATTGTAACCCACGTTCCTCCCCGAGCTCACCAAGAAGGTACAATTATTACATAATAGTTATTAACGTCATTAAGCCGTAATATAAAAAATAACGAACGCAGTTGATGTTTGTAAACCGAGTTTTATAACCAATAAAGTCCGTTATTAGTGATATCGGTTGTGTGTCATTCAATACTTTATTGGTTCCATTTTCTTTAAATAAAAAACGTAAAAGTAAAAAAATGTTTTTTCTGTAAATACTCGGGTATCATCTGGAGCTGCAACTTATTTGTCTCTAGTACTCTGAAAGGGCAACGGGCACTAAATTCTTAAGAGTAGCTTTTAGTTTTTCCGTTTGGATCCGTTATGTCGATGTAACACTATAGTTGTATTACGAAAATATTTTTTTTCAACTTCGTCACATCTATATTGACGCAACTCTTCTCCAAGCCCCATGGTAGCGTTGAGCGCTTTTGTGCAATGCAGTAATCCTCCGTTAATCGCATCTTGTGGGGACTAATCCTCCATTAATAGTGTCACGTATCGTCGCAGTTAGTTGTCAAGAGGACCGCCAGACAGTATCCCCGCGTATCCTACGAGAACCACGCGCTCCTGCGTCACTACCCAGCGGCCAGAATTGGAAAGGAATTAGGTTAGGGGTAAGGTTTAGGGCACTTCAGAGGGGTTGGACTAGACTTAGTGAAGCAGCCTAACTCGTTTTGTTGGAATACATTTCACACGAGATTGTCCGGGAATCGAACCCGGACCTCCTCGGTGAAAGGCGAGTGACTTCGCTTGAGCCACGAGAAGACTTATCAATTAAATCAATTTTAATCAGCCCCTCATACAGAGCGCTCTTGGGCGACATCCCCTCGCCCTGCGGCTGCTGAATCGCCCAGAGCGCCGCGCGCGGAGACAACGGTGACAAAAGAAGGCGTATGCGCCCACGCCGCGCCAACTGAATATCGGCGCTGTCCTCGCACCGACTGGCGGATTCTCGGAAGCTATCGTCTCAAATTCTGTGTAACGTCTACGGGATGATGTTTAGATTCTTATAAGAAATTTAATATGAGAGGACATGCGCCGAGGAATTTTTCATCAAATCGAGAACGCAAAATGTCTCTAATTGATTTAGTAATTACGAATCAACGAAAATTCGTACATCATTATTTTTTAAGACCTTAAACGAGGAAACTGCTTAACATTTTATACTGGGTTCCAAAGACATGTTCAATGGTTATTTTTAATCAAAAGTAGCGACCATTCCTTTATTTCTTGTAGAATTGATGAAATAGTGCGCTACAGAATGGCACAAGCTTTCTCGTATTAGTTAGTTTTCTCATCTCAAATTGAAATGTAGCCTATACCAGATGTATTAAAATATTTATATATATATATATATATATATATATATATATATAGAGAGAGAGAGAGAGAGAGAGAGAGAATTTTGAAAACGTCGCTGCGGCTTGATGTAAATTACTCGAACCTCTGAAATATAAACTATCCATTTCAACTTCTCAGGGCCTTGAATGCGTCCATATCGATCGGAGAGCATCCATTTTGGAGATAAAGATGAACGGTGTAGGAGTTAATGGTGAAGGACGGTCGGACAGTCAGGCAGAAAAACGTGTTGAAACAAAATCACTTTTTCTCTACCAGGGACTCACAAAAGGTTTTCCCTTTGAAAAAGGTATTCTTTGTACAGCATTACATAACGTTATCTCTACAAAATAATTCTGTACGTCAGAGTCGGAAGAAACAGCGTATAGTTGGCTTCGGTTCTCTTCATTCAGACCGCCAAGAGAGTAATTGAAATTTATGATGAGTCCTGTTGCAATTTAATTTGTACAGCGAACGAAATACAGTAGCTGTGGTGACAAAGGGCCAGGTAATTCTCTGGGTATCTATAGAAAACTGAAGTTCGAAATATTTCCTAAAATAAACTAAATGAATAGTCCCTATTTTTTTGTGCGGTGTAATAAATCAAATGAAACATTCTCAATGGATTCAATGGACAGATTAATTTTTTAAACAACATTCTAAGTATATTCGGTATACCGTATTTTAAAACCGTAAATGTGAAATGTAATATAATTATTTTATGCATTTATTGTCTCGGTGTTGTCTGTAGTCCTTAGTAATAATGCGACATTTTGCTGAATAATGTCATAGGTCATGTACAGGTTTATAGATTGTAATACATCTTTTACATGGAAAAAGATTTTTTTAAGGTCGCATCAACATCTAGGTCATTAGCAACCACAATAGGGTTTAACGTTATGTAACTGAAGATGATATGATATGGTGAAGATAGGGGGTGAAAGGACGAACACAAATACAACCATGCCCGAGGCGGGACTCGAACCCGCCACTCTTGGGTTCGAGATCGCTATGAAACTACTGTCTTAGCTATCTCAGTCACCGCGGATCGGCTGTAAAAGTTTATTACAATGTATCCATCATAATTTAATCAAGTATTCTTACATGGATCGTTTGCTCAGAGCTGAAATATCGAACGATGAAGGGAATTCGCACAACACCACCTGGCAGAGGCGTCATTCCTTCCAGAATTTTCTTGCAGCTACAAAAGCAAGTGTAGAAAATAAGCTCATTTTTGATCAATTACGAGTCTCCCTTAATGTGTGAAAAGATTAGGGATGCAAAACCTGCAGCTTATTTCCAAACTATCTCTGATTACTTTAAGCAAAGAATATTGTTTTAAGCCTTCAAATGCGGAACAAAATAAAGATAAATAGTTGCGAGATACGTTTGTTATAGGGCTGTAATCTATTAATCTACACCAAAGACTGTTTTAAAACAGTTTTACCTTTTAAAGTTCCTACAGAACAATCCAGATAGGTTGAAATAGCTCTGATTGAATCTGGATTACTGATTTATTCTGTGCCTTCATTAAAATCCACTGATTGTCGGAAATCTAGTTCTGTTGCTGGTACCTCTTGAAAAGAGACTTGTGTCTCAGTGAACGGGAGAGAAATCCACGATTTAAGTATCCAGCTAAAGACGCTATTTTTAGAAATTGCTCTCAAAGATGTTTTGCCTCTTTTTGAAAATATTTGAAACGTAAAATCAAAACCACTAAGTCTGCAATGACTTTAAAGCTCTTCCAACATATCTCAAGTAAACTTTTTGTTTACAAATCATGGGCCGCAAATACAATAATTCACATATTTCAGTGGTCCAGGCTCTCTGTTCTAATGCTGCAACTGTCCATAATTAGTTGAACATTCAATCTTCATGTTTTCATTACAGAGATGGTTGTTGATGGCCCTCGAGGAACATCTTCTATTGATGTCATTCTTTCGTAATCCATTTTTCGTAATACAGTTCCACATGTTAAACTATTCTCAAATATATTTCCTTATTTTTAACTTATTGCAATTAAATCTGTTTGTTATTCAGTTGAAGATACAGAATTTATACCTAGTAAAATATAGAAACTTTTACCCGAACGAAATATTGAAGAAAGTAATTCCTCTAGGAGAGCTCAATTTAATGCGACTTCAAACAGAAATCACAAGAGGAAACTAAGGTCCGTTCGCTGTAACTTCACTCCGCATGTAAACAAACTTTGAGTATATCCCTCCGCTCAGTTGTTCGTGATTGGCTACGCCATTCGCGCCATGACCATACTCAAATGCTGGCACGTGTCACAGCCAGAACTGTCATAGAATATTATTTTCACTAGTACTTCTTTAAAACGCCCAAAATACCAGCCAAAATATGCAGATATTTCGCTTAAATATCGCGGAACTTACATTTACGTGTATTCTTGCAAGGTAGCAGTGAAATCCCGCCCGAAGCACGAATTTCAATAAAATATACAGTGGCGTTCTTTTAAAATTTGGCAGTCCCGAATCATCATTAACCGCATCAAGAATTTTATTTTTGTTGAAAATTTGTTTCTACGAAAAAATGTGCACATGAATACGAATGACAGATTAACAAATTCATCGCACTCGCCCTCTACCTGTTTTGCTCTACATCGCTTCTTACGTAGAGAATCGTTCCAATTACAATTCATTACAGAGTCTTCAAACACTTCTGACACCGACATCTGCAATTCAGCAGTCATTTTTTCCTCCTGGCACAAAAGCTTTGACGGATTTTTAGCCGCTAATTATTCAAACACATCAATACAACTTTCTTCTCATCATTTCTAAGGGATTTTCCCTGCGACTGTTTCAAACCGGTTATCAAACCGGAACTTCTTCACTTATTGTGTTCGATGTGGAAACAAAAATCGACGCAATGAGCAAACACGCCTTTCACTAACCAAACAAAAATACAGCATTATTTTAGAACTTTCTCATTCGAGAAATAACTGCTAATGATAAAATTTGGCAGGAGCGGCGCCGACGGCCTGGCGAACGATCGTTCTCTCAAAGAGGTCAGTTGGCATCTGAAGGCAGTTAAGATCACGCTCGGTGTCTGATTTTACTTCAAAGCAAAGGAGAAAATTATTTCGACTACTTGTGTAGAGAGTCAGTAAATAAATCAATTTTGAAAGGCACCTAACTCCTATAGCGCACGACGCCCGAAGGGGAGTGTGGTGTCCGTCAGCCAATGAGAACAAGTGACGACCACGTGCATTTGTTTACGTGCTGAGTAAAGTTAGAGCGAACGGACCTTAGTAACGCGTTATTATTTAACCATAAATAAATATTTTCTACTTGATATCCACTCTCTTGCCTTGAATTCTGAACTTTCAACTAACAAAAGTTTGGGTACCGTAGATATTCTTAGTGCTTACCATCAAGGTCCTCTATGTGAAGAGGATAAACTATATACTTCTTTTCAAGCTTGTGAAAAATTACATCAATTTCTTCGCAACACTTTCATTGTTACTATTGTTTTTTCCTATTTTCAAAAATTATTTCATGCTATTATCCAAACCGAATAGTTGAAGGATACTTTTACCTACTTAAAAGATGTAACTACTGGTGGTAAATTACAAAAAGAATATGATTAAAATTTCGATAATTTGTAAAGATGTTTCCAAAAATCAGTTAATTTTGATTATAATATAAGTGTAAGATTTTGAACACATCGGTAAGTCTTCTTAGCTATTTAGTTTAAAAAAAGGAATTATTCAGTCAGAATGTGAAAGACAGTCGTCATCTCATAGAACATCCAACTCCAACTCAAAATAAATCGAACTCAAAATATTCACTACAAACGATTATAGGAATATTTTCTCACTGCGCTTGTTCAATTAAACCGATAAAGTTCCTTCTCTTGTACAAACTCTCAAATACTTTTTTATTTATTTATTTATTTATTTGTCAAAAAACAGTAAAAACTGTATATGACGTGTGGGGAAAGAAATTTATCTGCGCACATTTTCTTGAGGGCCAGAATTTAAAAAAAAACGAAAAAATGAATTTAGAAAATGATTATTTTAGAAAAATCAAAATATTTGAAAAATGTTTTTTCCCGAGTTATAGAAAATCAATTTCAACTGTAAATGAACTACAAGCAAAAGGAGTGCTCAACAAAACGTGCGCACAGTGAAGCTACATTTACGTCCAGAAGCAAAACAAGGGGCCATCTCAGCATTTGCTTTATGGATCAGGGAAACTGGACAAAAACCTGATCGAGATGGGGGTCATTGACCCGGAAGCTGAAGTACATTACTTGTTACAGGCGTATTAAATATTTTTTTGAAATGTATATAATGCAAACGTAAACTAATTCATTATATATCTTTGTTTTGTTACATTAAACATTATTTTTCTTTTTCACGATCAGTATAGTCTCTAATTGTATAGAAACAGTTTTGCAGCAGAAAAGATTTTACTTTAAACTTAAATTTGTGTACCGACTTTAATTGTTTTATGTCATCTGGCAATGCGTTGTAAAGTAACGTACATGTATTGTATGTTGATTTCTTGTACTGAGCTGTTGATACTGACACTTGATGCACGTGATTTCTACGGCGTGTGTTGTAATTATAAATATCAATATTGCATGAAAATATGTTTCCTCCGTTAAGTAGGTCATTTTTGACAAATATTACAGATTCGTAAATAAATAGACAAGGCAATGGTAAGATTCTCAGTTCAGTGAAAAGAGGCTTGCAGGAATCACGTGGAAGGCATTTTTTCATTATTCGAATAATTTTCTTTTGCAATCTGAAGGTCTGAATACTACAGGATGAGCTTCCCCAGAATATTATGCCATATCTCAGGCGGGAATGCACATTTGCAAAATAAACGCTCTATCTAACAAAATCTTAAAATCTTTATCTAACAAAAGCAACTAAAGCTTTTAAAACTACAAATAATGATATTGTAGAAGCAAATATTTACTCGGTAGACTATAATGCTACATTTTTCATAGAAATAGGTGTTTCTGTTTGCTTTTGGTACAGCCTTATCTCAATGTGGAAGATCTGTGGGTTTTTTTCTAGAACTGTAACACTATTAAAAAACGAAATTATTCTGTTGAGAAAGAACCGCGTACTATTCCCGATGCTTTATACAAATGTAGATATTTTCTAAAATTGTTAGATACTTTAAATTGGTTACTGATGAAAAATATGTTTCTTCTATGTTTAATACTAAATCAAATACAATTAAAAATGAAAAATACGACGATTCAATATCGAATTCTTACAAATACGATACTGAGTATTGACCTAGAAAAGAGAAGACTGTAGTTGATACATTTTCAATGGTGTTCTTAACTTTAATAGGATCTAATTCATGAACTCTTTAAGTTTTTTGCACTTATCTTTAGGCCCCTTGAAGTAACAGGCTTCGTTCCATTGGATTCGTTCCAAAAACCTCCCATATTCTCTAAATGATATTCGAAAAATGATCTGTTCCTGCTCTATCTGTACTGAACTCAAACTTTTGTGAAATCTAGTGAAAATTTAATAAAAGCAACATCTCCATTAGAAATATTAAATATAGGTTTTAAAAGCCACATTCCTTCTGAAACCAGAAACAAGTACTATGTAATATGCAGTTACTATAACCTAAGAGTATCCTCGATAGCCGTTTGTTTTCCTTGTTCAAATATGACTTCATCTACAGTTACGTCATCTACATCTAGAGTTACATCTATGCCATTTATTTGCAATATTTGAAACGCCTTCTTTTATTAACACCTACCGTTAATCTCCATTTATTTCAAATGAATTAAAAAGGTTCTATGTGATCACAACATTGCAAATAGTCATACAATTCCCTATGTTCTAATGAGCAATTGTCAAGTTGAAAGATATAATGTATTTATCTGGAAAACCATCTTTCAAGCTTTGAAATGAAGGAATTTCTCTTCTCCGATAGGAACTAATTTTGAAAGAGCTCTCCAGCTAATTTGATTGCTCCTTTGCACAGGTATTTCTACCACTCGTCATGAAAGTTATTATGCCAAAGATCTAATGAATTTATACAATTCAATTGTAAATTTCTGCCTGTTCTGTTAATATGAATATGAGATCAAGTAAATATGCTTGAGAAGCTCAAAACTGTCCTTTAACGTGTTTATTGTCTTTTGTGTGTTTATTTTCTTTTAAACAAGATTGTATTACAATGTAAGAGTGATCTACAATTGTACACCTGATGTGATAATACACATTTGACAAAACGTCACGTAACAAATACAATTCTACAGCAGTTCTCATTATAATAAGAAATTTTGTTGTATATCTTATAGCAAACTGTGCAACTATCGCCTTTGAGGAAGGTTGCCTTGACGGCGCCGGCACTTTTGTGGGGGGAGGGGAGAGGCCGCGAAGGCTACCTTCCACAAAGCGACAGTTGCGACGGATGCTACAGGACAATTTGCACGTTGAATTTAAAATCTCTTGTCAGAATGTGTAATTTTATACGCAAAATACTATGAGAATATTAACATTTGCTACATCATTGCATTCCTCTTTATATGATTTATCTATTGCTAGTGAGAAAAATATACAGTTCCATTTAAAAAATCAAAGATGATTAAATTTCTCGAAAACTAAAAATATTTCAAACAATGTCTCTACACCATATCGCTTGCCCCATGATTCAGCATTGTTGAGCGAAAACTGTATTTCGATATCGGGAATTGTTTAGAAGTTATGGGGAAGGCACATATTTGGTTGGACTCCTTGTACAACTTTATCATAATTGAGTATTGATTGTCTTCAACATCAGTTTACCTTTCCGGTTTAATAATGTGATAAGTTTATGCGAACTATTGAATTGAATTTATGCCTTATTTTACGTGGCGAGACTCAGGCCATAAGGCCTGCTCTTCCGTCTGATCACGTAAATTCCGCTATGCTCCTTTCGCCAACTAGCGGAGAAAGAAGGTATTATCTCGGGCGACGGAATAGGCAATTTGAATTTAGCTCAGAGGCTTTATTTGGTCTTGAGGATATTTTACATGCAGTAAATCTACTTACATGGGACAGCCGGATTTACTTCCCTTCCGAAGGAAGGCGTACGAAGGATTTTTTCGTCCTCAAAAATCCACGACTTCGACCGGGTTTGAATCCACGAACTTGCGTATAAAAGATACTCTAAGCATTATATCGCCGACGCCGCAAAACTATAGGTCTAAATTGGGCCGTCAAACCCTTTCCCTTGAATAGTGTCGGTTCTGGCGTCTGCCCACCCCGCCCCACATTCCCTCCCGCCCCCTACCCCTGCGCCCCGCGCGCGTGCGTGCGTGGGGTCGAGTGCGCGCCTTGCCACGGAGGTAGGAGGGCGTGGTGGGCTGGCAGGTCGGCCGAGGTGTCCCCGGGGCCGCCCCGCCTCCGCCGCCGACGACGCAAGTTCAAACGGCGCCCAGGGGACGTCGCGTCGGCCGCCCGCCGCCCCCGGCACCCCCGCTCCCTCCCCTCCCCAGCCCGCCGCGGCCGGGCTTCAATGGGGACGCACGCGGGATACACAGCACGAAGACCGCCAGCCATGATATATGAATGATTAATAATGCCCATGATCGCGCTGATAGGAACACTACATTCTTGACGCTCATGATGAATGAATAATGTCATAACAGATTTTAGTCAATGATACAAAATCCATTTATCAAAACACTAGGGTCATCACATAACGGTACATTATGTAACGATGATGCAGTGACGGGTATTAATCCAAGAGTATGATATTGCGATACGAGCGAGAATCGCCTACTTTTCACCAGTGTATTAAAACCCATTACATCGAGTTTCGTACGGTACTTTTTCTCCGACTTATGGTAACTTTTATAAGTTAAACTTTTACATTGAATCCTTTCGTTGCAGTTCACCTGCAGGATTCAGCTAAACCCTAGCGGACAGCTGTCCTACCTCACCCTGCCGCAGGTGGCTTTGGAATACTACTGGGCTAGTCAACTAGGATCAAAGTGAAATTAATACACTATTTATTTTCCACGAAAAAATACTACTAATAAAATAACATAAAACTTATAAGCATAATATAATATCAAAAGCAATTTCAATGTATAAAATAAAACGAAATATTCACTAGAACGGTTCTCAATTATTAATTGTCAATACTTGGTTTGTAATCTTCTCTGTGATTGGTCAGCAATCTGTATCATAATGCAATCTGTATCGTAATGAGTATCATTATCCAACTTGTTGCAGATATCAAATGACAGCATTATACAATGGGAGTAGAAAAAATCAATGTTTGTTGTGTATTTTAATCGCGACCGTACCAGTCATCCGATTGCGATAAAACTTTGTCAACTTATTGCTTGCACTTGCGGAAAGAATATAGGCATAGAACAATGAGAATGAGAATATGTCTGTCGCACATAAACCCACGTCGATGATTTTATGCGTTTATGCTGACTCAAGCGCCCCTGAACTGAAAATCTACGCAACCCGCCGCACCCTCAAGTATTGGGCGCGTCTTCGCTGCATATTCTGCCCCTGCGATTGTAAAATATCGGCCAGAATTATTACTTTAACGTTATCTCTGTCAAGAAAATTCAAATTATTTTCCAATGTTTTTCTAATGTAATAAAAAATTTGAAATTCTAAGATTGAAGGTGATGCAAGTCGTGCATTAACAGCAGATGCGACAACACTGCAGAGGTGATTCTCTAAGGATCAATTGTGTTTACGATAGGAATCTGTATTCGAATATAACCCGACGTAATCAAGGACAGCAAAACAATTCTAGATCCAATTCATTTTCAGATTGAGCTCTAATGAACTCATATTTTGGAATAGTTTCCTGTTAAAGCATGATTAGAAAAAATGTATTTTGGCTTCAGTGTTTTATAAAGAACTAGTGGCAATGCTTCTGTATTACAATGTATTCAAATTCAAACGCTACTGGTTACGCGATTGTTAATCACGTTTTGCGGTATGCTTTACAAAATGGTAATGGATGGAAGAATCTCCGGAGTATGGTTTGTTCTGTGTTCTGATTTGGACATGGTTGTTAAGTAACCTATTGTTAAAATGTTCTCACTCAAGTTTGGGCATGCATTCGCTATGGCAAGATCTTGGAGAAATTTGATTTTCTTGTCGTTAATGACGTTAAAGATAACGTTCAAGACATACTTCCGGTATATGTTTAACAATCGCAGGGCAGAACATGCAGCGAAGACGCGCTTAATACTTGAGGGCACGGCGGGTTGCGTACAGCTTCTGTTCAGGGGCGCTTTGGTCTTAAACTCATAAATCATCATGAACAACGCCCCCTTTTGCGTCTACGTGCGACAAACCTATGCACATTCCCATTGTACTATGTCTACAACCTTCGCGCAAGTTGAAGCAATAAGTTGATAAAGTTTTATCGCAGTCGAATGAACGGTAGTGCAGCGGATAAAATACGAACAAAGAAACATTATTTTTTATATATTAGATTTTGAGGACATTCACGTTTTTGCGTAACATAAAACTTCTTACATCATGTTCATTAGCAAAAAAGTTATTGACACTGATGATGCTGATTTTCACATGATTGTCTATAATAAACGTAATTTCATTTTATGCAATGTTAACAATGCATATGATAATATATTACGCAGAATTAAATAATATTTCAAAATAATTTCTTCCATTATTGACCCCTCCATCTCTCCCTCCCGAAGGTCACCTGACCCCCTATCTCTTCATTTTATTCATCTGTTTTTCTTACGTTCGTGAACTAAACTTGGAATTTGTATGTAATATATCTATATGGTAAGCTTCCACTAATATTGTTACATGATGTTTTATAATGATGTATTTCATTTCAAAATTTATGTAATAAATTTAATCTTAGCCAAAGAAATTTGTACCTGAAGACAGTCGAACAGTTTTCTGAAACGTCGTACGAACTTCAAAATTTCATAAATTTATTTTATTTTCATTTCATAAATTTATTTTATGAATTAAATGATACTGAATTTTCCCATGATAGTGTATAATAAATGGAACTTTATCTTTATGCAAAAAAGGTTTTGACTCCCCCCCTGTGCACTAGAGAAGTGTAACATTTATTCTGAACCGCCTGGAAATCGAATAATGGTTCAAGACAATAGTAAAAACTCCAACTTAATAATGGATGAACGCTTCTATCCAGCCGTGTAAAGCGGAGAGGGCTTCGCATCCCCAACGCCTTTTGCTTTCCATGAGAACGCCGCGCGCACCTCGGGGCTCTCACCGAGGGCGACCGCAGCGCCTCCCGCGCGCCGCGGGGCTTGCGGGAACGAGCGCTTCATTCTGAAGCGCTTAAGCCGGGATTCGCCTGGAAGGGCTGCGCGCGCTGCGCTGACTTCAAAAGCACAAGCAGCGCTCACAATGAGCGACTCATCCGCCGGCTCATCCCGCACCTGCCCGTTCAGCCCTGAGCGCAGCGCCCCTAGTGGCGAAACACCCGGCCAGGGATTTGCCTCGCTTCCAACACTAGCCACCGGAGCGCACTCCTGTTGGCTCGTAAACAAACACTGGACCGAGTTTGTGACTGCAGAGCCTGACTGACGTTAGTTTTACTGACAATAAAGGCTTTGACTCTATCGCTACTTTATTCCGTATTGTGTTCAAATTGTGTTCAGCGCAAAATCCTAACCTCTATTTCTTCCACTTACCGTTTTATTCCAGTTTTTTAAAATTTATTAATACTTGTTCGGCTTGTTAGGCCTTTCAAGGTAGGTTTGAATCCTACATAATAATACAAATATAGTTGTATGACATATTTCACTTATTTTTTAACTTAAAATTGATATTAATTAATTGCAGGGGAGTGTCCAGGAAGGGCCCTCTAGCAACGCGAATTTATTTATAAGTTGTTGTTGTTGTTAACCGCTTTCTTTTCTGCTATTTTACGGAGGTCTAAGTAAGTCTTTGGAATGACGCTTTTGATTCTTGGATAGAGTATGAAGGGTATGAAGTTGAACCTAATTGAAATTTTTCGGTTGCAGTGCAGGATGGTAGTTTTGTATAGAACTGTAGATAGAATGGTATATTTGTTCCATGTTTAAAACTGCATGGGTTATATTGAGTGATTTCGGAAAAATTTTAGGTAGCCTTACTTCTCCAGTTTTCTGTTTCCACGTCTTTTTGCTTTACCAGAGTTCCATTTTCACTCGCTTCTAACAATGGAGGGAAGTTTGATCCGCAAAACATTTCGTCCTCTCATTACATATACGAAAACTCGTTCTCCTGAAAAGCATTGAAGAAATAGATGTAATTATTAGTTTTACTTTTTTATTGTGTGTTCCTCTTCAAACTACTGCAACTTGTCTGATGCGATCATAGTTGAATCCGAAAAAATTGCCGCTTAGACAGGTGTTCGCTAAACGAAGGTAATGCAAATATGAGAAGCGGACATACTAGCTAATTGCATGTTAACAACGTGATAAAAATCGTAAATGAGCTATAGAAGGCAACAGTACTTACAGAACATTTTGTGAATGTTTTTGAACCGTTCCCTTCTAATAGAGAAGACCAATAAAGAAATGTTATTCAGTTCATGAATGTACCATACCAAATGTCGCTACCAATAAAGTATTTTAAGACAATGGAAATTTCAAATGCAATATAACAGATTAACCCTCATAAAGCACCTGGCTACGATCTCATCACCGTCTTTATTCTGAGTAACCTGCCAAGAAAAGCACTAGCATTGCTAACAAATTTTTAACGCAGTCATTAGAAATGGGCATTTTCCCTCTCAGTGGAATTACAGTTAAATAACTGTCGTACCAACACCGGATAAACCTACTTCCGAAGTATCTTCATACAGGCCTATTAGTTTATTATCAATTTTGTCGAAAGTTTTCGAAAAAATCTCTTCAAGAGGATACTTCCAATCATAGCAAAAAAAATATTGTCTCAGTCTGTGAATTCGGCTTTAGGAAGAAACACGCACCTACAGAACAAATTCACAGAATGCTGAACGTCATCAATTAAGCACTGGAGAAAAAACTTTATTGTTCTGGCGTCTTATTGAATGTCGTCCAAGCTTTTGACAAAGTGTGGCATTCAGGTCTCATATAAAATCAAAAATACATTGCCCCACCCATTTTTTCACCACTTCGCTCCTATCTGACTGGAAGATATTTCCAAATAAAATTAAAGGAAGAAACATCATGCTATCGTATCGCCACACCGGAGTACCGCAAGGAAGTGTTCTTGGTTCTCTACTATATCTACTATACATGGCCGATCTACTAGACTTTACAGACATCACGATCCCTTATGTTTGCTGATAACACAGCGTTTTTAACTCCAATAAAAATACTTTCTCAACACCAGAAAAAACTTCAAGAATACGTCCCTCTGCTGCAAGAATGGTTCATAGATGGGCGTATAAAAATAAATGAAAGCAAATCTGTCCTTGACGTTTGTACTCAAACCAAATAGATGTCCTCCAGTTAAAATCCATAACAAGGAAATACCGTTATGCGTTACAGATTGCGTTAAAGACCTTGGTCTGCACCTTGATAATAAATTACTCATATCAAAAAGAAAAGAAACGCCCTCTAAATCAAAATTAAACAATTCTATCGACTTCTATGGAAAACGTCGTCTGTCTCATTGGCTAATAAACGATTGATTTATTAATCAATATTAAAACCCGTCTGGACCTACGGAATACAACTATGGGGCACTGCCGCCAACTCTAACCTGGAAATTCTTCAGAGATTCCAATAAAAAATTTTAAGATCGCTTACTAATGCCCCATGTTTTGTTTCAAATAAAACATTACACAATGACTTACATATACCCAAAATATACCAAGAAGTCCATTTCAGTTTCGAAAAATATTACAAACGCCTAGAAAATCACCCTCATTACCATGCATTTAAATTGACAATAGACAAGACTTACGAAGATTGTGCAGATTTCATCCTCTGGATCTCTTAAATACAATATACATGATTATATCTAAAAAATATAATAATTGTCTTGTAATGTTATATTAATAGTATATACGGTTTATATTTGTTTATTACAGAAAATGTATCCATGAAGGACTGTGAATGCCCAGCTCCTTCATATGTCATTACAACACATTGTCAAAAGATTTGCTTATTGTTTTGTTTAACAAATTGCAAATAAAAAACATATAAAATAATAAATGCACATTAATGTAATTTTAATTATGTTTATGTCAACATCTTTTAATTTACACTTACGCTACAAAATACGGGAAGCTTCCTTGCACTTTCGCATTGCTACTATAGAAAAACATTAAATTTCCTGTTGCCTTTTCATTCGTAGACTTCATTCCCAACCAGACAAATATGGGACTCACACACTGAAAGATATTGAAAACGCGTATGAAAATATTCTATATTTTCTAAAACAAAGTAATCCTCTCGCGAGTTGATGATTAAATACTCTCTTTTATGTATTCTGACAAGTCTTCCCTCCGTAGGAAGATACAGAAATAATAATAATCTTCATCTTTCATCTACTTTTTATCTCTTGTTACTCAAAATTGCTAAGTTTGAAAATTATGTAGAAGTTGTGACCGTTTAAATACAGGTTAATCTAAAAAATGGCCAGGCCAGACCGGTCGTCGCCAAGCCAGGAAGCCTCTTAAAAGTTATACCAAGTGCCTTGTGGAAAAATGAATCGGTTCAGCGAAAAAATGCTGTTATTAGAGATGACCCCTTAATGAAGGTAGTCATTTCCACCGGTTTTACTCTAGTTTAAAAACGCTTTCTTAAGAGAGACTCATGATTCTTTCTCTGCCTTATATTCTGTAGCTCACACTGTTAATGACATTGCATTTGTCTCTATTTTCTCTCCTTAGTAATATTCTGAATCCATTTAATATTCGGAGAACAATGTGTTGCTTCCCCAATTCCATTTTCATTTAAATGTAGTAAATTGTTTAATTAGCTATGCGTAATATAACAAGATTCGCTATCAAGGATTAGCAATTTAAGTATGGCTCAAAGAGATAATGTAAATATTTTCTAAAAAATTGAAGAACTTTATAGCTCTGATAAAATAGTTTCTTAATACATACATGCATGCAATAGAGAATGAGAGAAATTACGATCCTCATGTTGAATTACGAGTCAAGGAAAATCAAAAAAAACTATTGTAGTAAAAATTAACACCACTCAATCACTTTGAAGGTTCTTCAATAACTTACTTCAATAACAACTGCACTTGCTGAATTTATATTTTATGGATAGCCAATAATAACTGAACTCAGCCATATTTTTGAGCATTATTTTAAAATGGTATTTAATATCCTTATCACGTTACTACGGAAATACGTAGGGTGACAGTTTGTGCTCTAGAGTAGTGCTCGGAGCAGCAAAGCCAGTCGCGGCTCGTGGTTTTACAATTTTTTATGAAATGCATTGCATTGCATTTCATTACAGTACATTGCATTGCCTGCATTGTATTTCTATTAATAATAAGTTTGATACAGACGATTGAGAACGACGCGAAATACCGTGAGATATTCCATCCTGGGGCCCGTTTCACAAAGGTTACAAGTTACTAGTACTCGTAATCACAAGTACTCGTACGTTCTGTTTCACAACGATGTTGCCGGGCCCCAGAAGACAAGACCTCATGCGCCAAGGAAGAAAAAAAACAAGTATAGCGCTCCTACCGCATACTGGGAAAACTAGTTGAAGTGTAATGCTACTCGCGGAGCTGCACAGTAATGCTATCTGGTGAACCCGCCGTTCTTCAGACCCTAGGCTCCACCGAAGGCTGTCTTGCTGCAGCCTTCGTTCGCTGGTAAGCGTCTGCAGTGAATGCATGACGTCACGCCTCCTCGTTTTGTACAGGCCTTATGGGAGAATAAAGTGGGAGCCTAACGCTTCTCTCTTCCCTGTCAACAGCTTTAAATGCGTTACGGACGGCCGTTAACGAACCGACAAAGAAAAATGTTGATATTATTGTAACATAATACAACCCAGAATTCCATTATTAATTAATAAATACATTTGCAAACATATTTTTAAATTTCTTTTGGACGGCGATTTCTCTAGGAGAGGCGCCGCCTTACAGCCTTTAATGACGAGCCGCGCCTGAGGAAAGCTATATAAAATTAAAGAGAAGACACATAATACCCATAATAATTACGAGAATGTAGAAATAAAGAAATAGCTGAATGTGGATAAAACATTTCATTTCACTTGCAGTTAAGTATTTTGCAGTTACAAACTACTTCACGCTTTTACCACATTCGCAAACGCATTAGTTTTCCTTATTCTTAAAGATATGAAAAAATGTGCCCGAATTCTTCCGCCAAACAAACGTCTTCATCTGGGGACGCGAAAGAGGATTCCGCGAGGTGCGAGAAATCCACCGCCGGAGACGTCTGCGCGGATCCCTTCTCAGGCGGCGAGCGGCGTCTCGTTGTGACAGGCGAACGCCCGCGCGGCGACGGCGGCGGCAGCTGGCGGCGGAGGCACGAACTGCCGTGGCTGGCGGCAGGCGGGCTGGCTGGCTGCCTAAGCGGCGACTGTCACTTGTCAGTTCCTTGCGGGCGGAGACGGGCGAACGCGAAAGGCGAGCAGCGTTCTGACTCGCAACTCCCTCGGGCGCCTTTCGAGACACTGGGCAAGGGAGCGGAGCCGGGCAGAGCAGAGCGCAGGTGGGACTGAGAGAGAGAGGAAAGGGACATACTATTCCAAAAGTAGGGGATAACTTCACGTCAAATGACTTGGGATGATAAGAAATCGTAGTCTATTATACAACTGGTTTATAATTTTAAGCTTTTTCGTATGAGTATATATTTTGAAAATGAGCGACGTTAGGAGAGAGTTTTCAAATGTGTACGAATGTAATAAAACAATATTATAAACGAGTTGCTTATTCTTTGTGTAACGGCAATGTAACTGTATAACGGAAACAAAGTTAATTTTTGGAAAGAACTGTATTGTAACGTCACGTGTATTTGATATTTGTGCGAAGAAACGGTGGTCGGCTGTTCGGTTTGTCGCTAGCTCTGCACGGTTCTCTCGCTGCAATTGGCTGAATATGTCATAACGCAATTATTTGTGCCACAAACCACAAATATGTTATAAACTGTGTCGTAAGATTTCGTTTTGTGAACGATTTCTTGTAACGAAAAAAATCATTTACAATGTTGGAATATAAAAAAGTGTATTATGCGTGATAAGGATATAGGTGTCTTCTTTTGAACAGAAAAGGATTGAAATTTGTAACATGGATAGGGATGGTATGAAATAGAACTCCCATTATCCGAAGCTCAATTATTCGAGTATATTTTGGGGAAGATTTCAAAATTGGGAAATTATTGAACTTTATTATTGTTTATTATTGAAATTATTAATGTTTTTCTATAATAGCAATGAAAAGAAGCTCCCGTATTGTGTAGCGTAAGTGTAAATTAAAAGATGCTAACATAAACATAATTAAAATTACATTAATGTGCATTTATTATTTTATATGTTCAGGGTGTAACTTGTCTCCAACGGAAACGAGATAAATTTTCAAGGAAATGCATACTTTTTTCATCGAAAATATGGTACGTTAATTCATGCTTATTGAATCGTTCATTTTAATATGTATGTATGTAATGCGATGTGTCGTTTGAACATCGCACTCGCCACCCCAGCGTCACGCCACATTAACAAGAAGCTCGCAAGGACAACGCGTCCCTCGCGCCGCTTGAATCAGTTCCGCACAGCTGCGTAGGCCCCCCGAAACCCTCCACCATGAACTTAACCCCCTTTTGTCCATACTACAGAATGATTGACTTCTGGAACAACTGCGTTAGGGTCTTGGCGCTAGCACGCAGCAAGATAATCCCTTAAGTCTTATAAACATATCACAATGCCGCGACAGAAGAACTATGTGCGCACCTCTCTGTGCTAAACAAAAGACATCCAATGGCCGCGAAAGGAAGAGATCATTTATCCAATCAGCTCACAAAATAACATAGAAAATTCTGGAGCTCTACAAACCGACCTATGAGAGCGCTAGGGCAGGAAGCACGTGATAACCCTCGCATGGTGCGAGAGAAAGAAGGGGGGAGAAACACAGCGAGGGGGGAGAAGCTCAAACTTGAGACGGGCGAAAAGCACGAGAGAGGGTGGTCGAGCAGAAATAGCATAGGACAGTCGAAATCTTCAACAACTTAAAAGTTACAGTTAGAGAGCGGCCGAACATCGGTTTTTTTTAGAGATCATTAGTGAGAGCAACGGTACAAAGACGACAATAGCGGTTGGTGAGAGGTAAACATTGAGCCGACCACCACGAGACCTGCCCCGGCCTTCGTCCAACCGCGGAATTTATTCCAAACAGCCAGATTTTGGCTTCCAACATCATACGCGGTCCAGGTGATCGTGTGACGGCCTGAGACGAGCGCCAGCGCTACGTAATTGCTGCGCTGACATTCACCGCTGACATCCCGAGCGCCGGCGCCTTCATCACGAGGGACAGTTGAGAGGCTGGCGTTACAACGCTCCAGCGGCGCTCCTGTGGGTCCTGCCGCATCAGTCCATCGATCGGTGAGCAATCCCGTCGCGGTGACGTAGCCATCACGCCATCATCAACTTGTAAGTCATCTTCATCACCATCACTTATTCGATAGCCAAAAACAGTAATTCAGTGTTTGCAAGAACAGTTTTTATAATAAATGTGTCCCCGCCATTTTGGACGGGTGAAAAAGACTAAATTCTGAGTCAAGTGTTTATTATTTCAAAACAAAGAAACCATTGCAATCCCTCGACCCAGGGCACTCACCCTTGAGACGCTCAACGCCGGCAGCAAAATCGCAGGTAAGTGGGCGTGCGCTTGGCGCCCCTTTTAAATAAATTTAGCGCATGTCCCCACCTGCTACAACGGAAATGACCGTCATACCATCAGTGTGTCGGCGCTTCCATTCTGTGGTGTGACCCCCTTCCGATTCCGTTCCAAAGAATCTGCATCAGACGTGGACGGTTGCATCACAGTAATAAATCTTTCATAATTAAAATTGCGGTTCCTTTTTTATGTAAATTTTGGACTTTTCTGTACCAGATGTTTGTCAAACTTAATTTCGAAAATTAAGGTAACATTTTGTCTATGTTTGACGATTTTGTTTACTATATTTCTTAACTTGATACAAGTATCCGAGTTTCTTTATAACCTGATCAACTGCGTTCAATTCGAATAATTGGAATTACATAGTAGTTGGGGCACCTTTCGAATGAATTTTATGAACGTTTAGATACTTTGGTTGCAAAAATAGCTACTGATGGATGAAGGATGAATCTCGCCGATGGAACTGTCTTATTTGCTGACCCGTGCGTCTCATATCAGACAAAGGATTGCTTTTGTTATAAAGATGAAGTTCAGTTAGAAAATTATATTTAGAAATTTTTCCAAAATAAATTGAAACTTTGATGTTATAGACATATTCATTATCAGTGTTAGTAACACAGCAAGAAGTATATTACACGTAGTGAACCATATTGCACGTAACCTAGAAACATTAGGTATATTTAGCTTCAAATATTGAATGTATGTTTGGATATTTTCTTTTTATAGAATGTAGAACATTTAATTTAAATAAAATATTTTACGCAAAATGTAGGAATATTTTCTTTGTAAATACAAAAAAAGTTTGTTAAAATTGAAAACGTCATTGCTAGAGCATGTTAGTTCAATACAAATTTAGATAATACACAACTGTTCAGCTGGCGCAACAAATCACTGAGTAGTAGATATTCACTGTTGATAACGTTTCGTTTAAATGTTATCTACTTCATTTGCCCGACAGAATAACAGTTTATAGTTATTTCCTCAAAACTAATAAAGTATCAGTTAACACGTTCTTGCTACGACCTCTTTAATTTATTCCATTACATTGTATTGACCGCTTTGCGAATGCCGTTGAAACAAATGATGAAGCATTCAATTACATTTATACATAACCAACCAATTATCAAACATCAAATGTAAAATATTCAGGGCATTATTTGAAAAAACTCCTATGTTCTTTTTAATTTTAACAAAAGTTTAATTTTTTTGCCGTTAGTCACTTTTAATTTCGCTGTGTACATAATGATTGACAATTCAATTAAAATTTGAATGATTGTAGACTTTTACAACACATTTTTATGGAAGAAGAAAGTAGAAATATTTCCACTGGCATTTTTGTGCATTCTGCGCGCGCGGCGCCGCTGCCTGTGGCTGAGGTGGCGCGGGCGGAGGCACTCAAAGGCGCCCGTGCAGCTGCAGATGGATATTCGCGCGCAGCCATGCGAGGCGCGGGCGCCGGCGCCGGCGCCGGCCTGGCGCTGCTTTCACTGGCACAAAGTAGCGCGCGCTCAGGCCACGAGGCCCTTCGGCACGCGGCGGCGACAAAGGCTGCGACACCCCGCAACCGCCTCCGCGCATCCCAGTTTTCGCACCCCGCCACGCGCACACCGCCCCGCCCCCCGCCACCCCGCACACCGCCCCGCCCCCCGCCACCCCGCACACCGCGCCACGCGGCACCCGCCCCGCGCCCGTCTCCCCATGCCTCGCTGCCCAAGCCCTGCTCTCCGCGTCCTGCTCCCCGTACCCTGCTCCCCGCGTCATCTCCTCGCGCACTCCGCCACGCGCAACCTTCCACGCGCACCCTGCCACGCGCACCCTGCCACGCGCACCCCGCCACGCACACACCGCCCCACACCCGACCCCCGCACACCGCGCCACGCGGCACCCGCCTCGCGCCCTTCTCCCCGTGCCCTGCTGCCCACGTCCTTCTCCCCGCGCCCTGCTCCCCGCGCCCCGCGTCATCTCCTCGCGCACCCTTCCACGCGCACCCCGTCACGTACACACCGCCTCGCGCACACCGCCTCGCGCACACCGCCACGCTCACACCGCCACGCGCACACCACCACGCCCCCGCCCCCCGCGTCACCCGCCCCGCTCACCGCGCCACGCGGCACCCGCCCCGCGCCCCACAGCCCACGCCCTGCTCCCCGCATCCTCTCCTCATGCACCTCGCCACGCGCACCCCGTCACGCGTGTCTGTCCCCGTCCCTAGCCCCTGTCCGCGTTCCCACCCTCTGTCCCCCGCCCCCCGTTGCCACCCACGGCCCCGTCCTAGGCCCCGCTGCCCGCGCCCCGTTCCCCACGACCCCGCCCTCCGGCCCTCATCCCACGCCCCGTGCACCCCGTCCCGCGCACCGTGCAGCGAGCAGCCCACGGGCCAACCGTTCCTCTCTGCTGCTCTTGACCTTTCATCAGCATTGGCCTCATCAGAGAAAGGACACGTCAGGAATATCTCTTCGTCGATACTACTCCCCTTCTTGTTTCAATCTTCAGGCAATACAGTAATCATTTGGTACAGTTATTGTACTCTACTCATACTAGTGAAGTATAAATCGCACTAAAATTAAGAAAAAATGTATGTGTACACTGTGTACCATGGAAATATTTGCCCCAATTGACACACATTTTAGAAAAGTAATATTTAAGTAAGGTAACTTAAAAGAAATAGTATGTAAAGAGCGAAATAGAAGTTCCTAAACACATAAGTTTTAAAAGTTCAATTCAATTTAAGTTGTACTATGGATATGCTAATGAAGGGTACGACAAAGGAAGTACCTCTAGAGAAGAATATTTTTTGAACTGTGACAGAAAGTGCTGGAACTGCTCGAAGCAAAGGAAAGCGGAGCACAGCGCTGTATGATGTGAATTGCGAATATTTCGTGCCGATGGCACTCCGAGAGGAGTCGATTGCAGGGACCAACACCAGCACTAGGGCGGGCTTCCAGGAACAGATTTTCACTCGCTCGACATGGCGCAATATGGCGGCCCTCATCAGCCGCAGGACTCTCACACAGCTCAACTCTCCACCACGTACCCCCTCCCCTAACCTGTTCCCCGCCTTTAGGTTGTCCGCTCTACACGCCTCCGCTTGATCTCCTCCTGTCCCATCCGCCTCGCCACTCGAACATCCTTCCGCGTCATTCGCCCGACGCCCTGCTGCGCCCGGCGCCCCGTGCCTCTCTCGCTTCCCGCTTTTCTACACGATCCGTCTCCGCCCCTTTCCTGGCTCGAATACTCCTCTCCACTTCCTGTCTCACGCATACCACGATTCGTTCACAAGTTCTGCACCGTACGATATACATCCCGCAGCCGACACACCGCTCCCCGCGCTAACTCCCCGCACCCCACTCCCCGCTCCTGACTCCCCGCACCCCACTCCCCTCGCCACACTCCCCGCGCCACACTCCCCTGCACCACACTCCCCGCGCCACACTCCCTGCTGCCCGCTCCCTACTACACCCCATACATCACATTCCGCGCCCAGCAGACCTTTCTCCAGCTCGCACGCCACGTTCTCATCCTACTCCCCCCTCCCCATTCCGCTTTCACTCCCCACGCCCCGCGCCCCTCTGCCCGCTTCATACGTTGGGCGACTCGCGCACGTTCCATATCCCGCGTCCCATGTACCGCGCCCTGCGCCTCTCACCCCACACCCCGCGTCACACATTCCCCGACATATGCCACACGGCCTACATCCCTCGCCCTCACCCGACTCCCTGCGCCACACCCCCGCATCCCTCGCCACCGCCCGCGCCCTGCCCGCCCCTCTCAAACCCAGCGACATTATCCGCCTCGCGCGGATATTGGGGGAATAGCGCGGGCGGGCGCGCCACAGCGAGGCGAGCGGCGAGGGCAGCGAGGGGGTGGGGGCGGTGTCGCGCACAGGAAGTGCAGCCTGCGCGAGGGCGCTGATCGATGCCCTTCCGGTGCAAGCGGCTGCGGGAGGCCGCAGGTGGCCTACCGCCCTGCCCGCCCCCACGCCGCGCACCCACTCACGCGGAACAATAGGGCAAATGGGATACTCGCACACGAAATTTCGTTAATGCAACCTTTGCGGTTTAAAGTCAGTGCCGATAATCTATGGGCGTGCAAGTGACAATAATATAGTGTTTTCGCGAGGTTAGTGTAGTTAATAAAGGTTTTAAAGTATCGATTGTCAGTGCAATTTACGATTCAGTAGATTCACGTAGATACGGTTGTTTGCGATTAGGAAGGGTAATGCGATCTCGCACAGGTTAGTGAAAACATCCGTAAAACACATACGTGTAGACTAGTGACCCGTGGGTAATTTTTAAGCCGCGAATATCCTCCTTCCTCGTACTTATATTTTTCCCTAATTTTGTTCTCATTCGTCACGTCAATTGCAATTATCAATAAAACCAAATCGAAAGATACAGATCTAGTTTTAAAATAGTACTTCTCTAGTTTTAAAATAGTACTTCACGCAAATACAAATTTCTTCAAGACGTTGGCTGCCACAACCACCTTTTCTTTTCTTTCCCTCGCTTTCTCGTCTCTCCGGCCGATCTACTCTCGTCTTTATCTTACTTGGCATTTATCATAAGTAATACCACAGCACTTCAAGTGATATGTAGTGTGGCTATTTCACGAATTAAGGCATTAAATTAATCAAATGGATAATTAAAATTACTGGAATTTCGAAAAAGAGAATTATTATTCAAAATTGCTACCTGAATATGTGAACCTTCTGTTCAGCTCCAAGTTATCACTACCTCCTGGAATAACTTACTATCAAGTAACATTTTGAATAACAGTTTAATGCACAAAAAGATTTAAAATATGATTCGATTTTATGATAATAGAACTATCAAAAAAGAATTATACCAAAGCTACTTACAACAAAATTTATTAAAAACACAATTATTAAAGTGTAGGAAGTTGATTTTGGCAAGTCTTGGTCTGTCGTGGAAGTATTTGAAGTGGAAGCTGAATTAGCAGCACAACAAGCTGAATTAGTAGCGGAATTTGTAAATTTCGAATGGATTGAACACACGTGTGTACTCATTTAAAGTTTTTTCCTGAATAATTTTGGTTGTAACGTTCCACATAGTTTTGATAGCATATTCATTGTGCTCTTCACCATCTCATCTTCGCATATTAATTGTCTAAAAATGTGTAATTTCTTCATTTGTAGAACGTGCTGTCCATTTGTATTTTCTTTCTTCACAAAATTCTTGAAACTGCTTCCACACACTTTATCTGTTCCTTTCGCTGTTTTTCGGAACTGAATCTTTAATAATTGATTATATTTTAGAGTTTTAAACGTTATCAAAGCGACACATTTTTATATTGTATTGATGCGCACAAGATCAATTACAGACCTAAAACAAGTGCTATCGTTATCTTAAAAAGGTAAACAAAGTTATTACGGGGGTGTGCAAAAGGTAGGCAAAGTGATTATCATTTTGGAACATTTGGGATTGGTTTCATTTGAATATATCCTTGCTTATCGTTGGTTACATACGACACGGACAGACATGAGTGAAATTGTCCCTTTAATTACAATGCATTCTCACCACTACCCTTCATCCCTTCTTCACTCTCATCACCAGCCCTCCTCCCTCTTGAACTCCGCCCAAAACATCTCCTCTGCTAGACGTGCAGTCTTGGGAAGTCTAGCGTCCGATGCTTGAAATTCGTTGCAAGCAATTCAAATGCATTCCTTTGCAATGCACCGAAGAACGTCCTGTAGCCAAGTTAAAGGAAATTCGCTGCATAAGAATGCGGATCTGCTTCTTTGTACCAGAACTTAGAGCATTTCCGTACTCACCATTATCCCTCTCCCCCCGTTCTCCGCCGCTGCCCTCAACCTTCGTACTCATAACTTCTCTGTGCGCTAGTTCCGTTTTCTGGCTATCTAAATCGCATTTAATTCAGGGAGCCCTCCTAGTGGAGCATCCGGTTATAGGAAACCGCTTGGCCTCCCAACTCCGCAAAGTCGATAACACAAAGCACGGCACCTGATGCACTAAAGTTTTAGAATGAGCGTCCTTCTCTAACTTGGTTTATGAGTCTGGTCTAACTCACGTTCGTGTTAGTCTCGCCAAAGAAACGTAATATGAGAGTTTCTGGTTTACGTGAATTCGATATTGCGCGTCTCGAAAACCCATTCCTGCACCGGTTCAACATAATATATTTTTATATCAAAACCATCCAGGGATTAAATTACATTGTTAAATTTTTTACACTAAAAAATCTGTTAAACACGATCGTTTAAAATGTGGATATAAAATTGAAAATATGTAATAGATGCACTGTAATGAGCTGTTCACATAAAAATTTCAGTTTCATTTATTCCCGTAAGTGTAGTGCGTGTTTTCCTCAGGAGGTTGCAGTGATATTTTCCCCACTGGATGTCAAGATCCGGCGCCGACCTATCGTCGACTAGAGTGGTTTTCCTCTCTACCAGGTATCTCCCACCAGCGGGGCACCGCCCCACAGTGGTTGATTTCCTTCATCTAGCGGTCTTAAAATATTATCAGAGAAACGGTAAGGCCGATGATGTTGCAAATGGTCAGAATTATTCCTTGTTTCATTTTCCATTATATTTAATGTAGTGAAATAGTATAATAATAAATTAATTGTCCTGGAGTCTTGAAAGTGTTATCAGATTATCAATGTGGGAACTACTTTTAAGAGATTGTGCATGCAATTGCCTACTAAAGATTAATGAGACACTAAATCAGAATTTAATATACTGGTTCGAATTTATAATTAACTGAGCAATTTAAATAATTATAAAAAAAATAGTAATAAATAAACTTACAATAGTCGACATTAGTCGCTCTCTGAATGAGCTATTCCACTTCACGTGGCACACCAGCTCCAGAAACATGTAACAACTGATATGTAAGTTGAACAGGCACAAGTGAAAACATAAAGAGCTCAGAATCCTTCGCGCAATCACTTGAGAAGGTCTATTTATATTGACTGTGTCCCGAACTTCCGTCGCATCCCACTTCTACACCATTTCTAAACACGTCACTTGTGTTTCCGCCAAGGCACTTACAAAGATATTTTCTTGTGACAATATCAGACGGTTGTAAGTGTGGTTAAGAATATATTGTAGTTCTACTTTGGCAGATGTTTCGCTAATTGTTGTAGAGCCAGAAGGGTAGCACTTTTTCTTCGCCTGTAGAACTTGATGATATGGTGGATACAAACTACAATTTCGTTCTTTTGCGCCATGTTGTAAAGCAATGTATTGGTTCTTCGATAATTTTAAGTCAATTATCATTGCAAATGCCTCGTCTGAAATGTAACATCTCGAAGGATGTTCCTTCACATTGAGCAAACGTGCTGTCTACATTCGCTTTACTGTGCGAGGAGTACTATCTACAGCTCCTTCGATCAATTTCGCTACATCCTTACTGTCTTGTGACATAAAGCTAACTTGAACCACCACGGCTAATTCTTCCACGCAGTGCTCTACAACGAGTGGTTGTACTTTTCGCCTTTTGGTTCTCT